>VHIU01000037.1:0-20043 GCA_010577795.1 Isatis tinctoria | reverse complement strand
GATATGAACAGGATATGACAGTTCCGGTATTGTATTCACAAGGTAAATGAGGCGACCGACGAGACGCCGGTACTTATGTGGGTCAGTGAGAAGAGGCACTTTAGACTTTGCTAACTGATGGTTCTGCTCAAGTGGCGTTGATGCAGGCTTGCAACCCAAGTTACATGTATCAGCGACGATGTCTAGCGCGTATTTTCTCTGAGACAAGAAGAACCCTTCCGAACTTTGACTTACTTCAATTCTGAGGAAATATTTGAGCTTCCCGAGATCTTTCATGGCAAAACATTTGCCTAAATACTCCTTGAATTTGGTCAGCATGTAAGAGTCATTGCCACAAATAAGCAAATCGTCAACATAAATCAAAACCCGGAGCTCAATGTTGTTACGTGAGTAGGTGAAGAGGGAGTAGTCTTCATATGACTGAAAGAAGCCAAAACGGAGCAAAGAGTCCGACAGCTTCTTGAACCAACATCGGGGAGCTTGCTTGAGTCCATACAGAGATTTACGAAGCTTGCACACTTTGCCGGGATGCGTATGCTGAAAACCAGGAGGGAGTTTCATATACACTTCTTCTTGCAAATCACCGTGAAGGAAGGCGTTGTGTACGTCCATTTGAAAGACTTCCCAATTGTTTGCAGCTACAAATCGTAGAAGAGATCTGATAGTGGTCATTTTGACGACGGGTGCAAACGTTTCTGTGTAATCCTCGCCTTCTATTTGCTTATTCCCTTGTACTACCAAACGAGCTTTATGCCTTTCCAGCTCGCCATCCGCTTTGTACTTGATACGGAAGACCCATTGGCATCCGATTGCTTCTTTGCCCGGAGGCAAATCTGTGATATCCCATGTATATTGTTGTTCAAGTGCATCCACTTCTTTACCAACGGCATCATTCCAAACTTTCTTCTTCATAGCTTCTTTGAAACTCTTTGGTTCGACTTCTTTGGTTATTGCAGCAAGGTAAGCTCTGTGACCTACAGAAAATTGTTCATCACTTATATAATCAGACAGAGGATAGAGTGATTTACCATGAACTATTTCTGATGACACTGACGGAGATGATGAGGAGGCGTGGTGGTGTGTATTAGTCGCGATGTTGGTGTTGTATAACAAGTAGTCCTTCAACTTTGAAGGCTGAGATTTTTCGCGATGACCTCTTCCCAACAATTCAGAGGAAACCGGTTCACTTTCTGTAGTAGTAACAGCTTTTTGAGTGTGCCCAGACAATGGTGCGGTGCTGGAGTCACTGGACAATGTAGTGTTTTCGGTGACTGGTACGGAAACTGGTTCAACATCTGGAGGACTCCCCCTTACGTCTGACTGTAACTGAACGAGATCTTCATCCTCGACTAATTCAAGCTGCGGAGAAGGCGATGGAGAGGACGTCTGAGATTGTGCAAAGGGAAACACGTTCTCCTTGAAGACCACATCTCTTGACACGATGAACTCGTTCTTTTCGATATCATATACTTTCCATCCTTTCTTTCCAAAAGGATAGCTTACGAAGATACAAACTCTGCTTCTTGGAGCAAACTTGTCCTTAGTGCGTGAAACATGATGAGTATAGCACTCTGAACCAAACACTCGCAAAAGATTGTAATCAGGAGAGACTCCATGAAGAATCTCATACGGCGTTTTTCCTTGAAGCACAGAGCTCGGAGTTCTGTTAATCAGATAGGCTGCCGTTAGAACTGCCTCCCCCCAGAACTTGATAGGCAGACTTGCTTGGAACAGAAGAGCCCGAGAGACATTCAAAATGTGGCGATGTTTTCTCTCTACTCGGCCGTTTTGCTGAGGCGTTCCCACGCAGGAAGTTTGGTGAACAATTCCCTGAGATTTGAAAAACGAAGACATCACCATGAACTCTGTACCGTTGTCACTCCTAATGGTTAAGACCTTCTTGTTAAACTGACGTTCTGCGTAAGCTAAGAAGTTTGTAAGAACTGTTTTAACTTCCGATTTCTCAAGCAATAGAAAAGTCCACACTGCTCTAGAATAGTCGTCGACAATAGTCAAGAAATAGACGGCTCCGCATGAGGAAGGAACGCGATAGGGACCCCACACATCGACATGGATTAGGGAAAAACATTCTTGACTTTTATTAAAACTATCTGGAAAAACTTCACGAGTTTGCTTGGCTCGGAAGCAAGTGTCACAAGATAACGAACTAGCAACTTTTGAGGAACAAGAAACAAAACTCAAATCAGAAAACACTGAAAACGAAGGGTGTCCTAAACGCTTATGCCACAAGACTTGATCTTCACTGCTTGTCGTTGCTTTGTAGCTTTTGGCAGACACAACATCGGTGAAGTAATACACACCATCACGCTCTTCACCGGCTCCAATCAGAGTCCTCGAAAAACGGTCCTGTAAAACACAAATCGTGTCAGAAAATAAAGCGAAACAATTCATCTGTTTCAACAACTTTGAAACGGAAATCAATGTGCAGTTCAAATCCTCAACATAAAGAACTTTGTGCAAAACGATTCTAGAAGAAAGCGGAAACGATCCCATGCTCGAGGCAGAAGTCTTATTGCCATCGGCAAAAGCCACAGAGCAATGAGGTATTGACTCGATATTGATCAGGAAAGAACGATTTCCAGTCATATGGTGCGATGCACCTGTGTCGAGAATGACATCTCCAAGATCTTTCTTACCGGATAACTTGTCAGCTGGATTGCCACCTGACTTTTCCTGAATCAGCTGGCTAAGGGCTCGCCATTGCTCATTCGAAAGCTCCGGAAACGAGGATGAGTTGGAGCTAGTGGCATGGGCCACAGCATGCTGACCTCGACCGCGTCCACCAGAGAAACCACGACCTCCTCCCCTGCCTCGACCACGACCTGAACTGTTATTGCTTCTCTCTGAATACCATTCGGGGAAGCCAATAATCTGCCAACATTCCTTCTTTTCGTGGCCTGTTCTCCCGCAATGAGAACAAAGAGGTCGCGACCTTTGGATTGAATTCTCACTTTTATTTTGTCCTTCGGAAGTCTGCGAAGACGAAACAGAGGATGATGTCGCTTGACGAGCAACAAATCCAACCGCATCCTGCTTTTGGTCACTGCTTCGTGAAGAAGACAGTCGTTGTTCTTCTCGAATAATTTTGTTGTAAATCTCACCAAGAGAAGGCAGTGGGTCAAGGCTTATGATGTTGGTAGACACGCTACCAAATCGTGAATCGTCCAGACCCATCACAAACTGATGAATCTTCTCCTGTTCTCTTTCTTTTGCGATCGCTGCCGCCGCTCCACATGAACAAACATGAATTGGCTGGTACACTTGTAACTCCTTCCATAGGGAAGTCAACTTGCCAAAATAGTCAAGCACTGATTGACCTTCTTGGCGACAAGAAGCCAACTGAGCTTTGATCTGATGTACTCTGAGCATGTTGCCGACTGAAAATCGCTGGCGCAAATCTTCCCAAAGCACAGACGCCTCTGTGATGTACGTCACAGTGGATCGAACCTTCGATTCGATGGAAGCTCGGATCCATCCAACGACCATGGAGTTGACCGTCAACCAATTTTCATAATCTGAATCCGAAGATTCTGGTTTTGTCAACGTACCATTGATAAAACCCAACTTTCGTTTGGCCTGAAGTGCATTAAGCATCTCCGAAGACCATTCATTGTAATTCTCTCCATCTAACTTGACGGAAGAGATGACTGCTCCAGGATTGTCTGAAGCATACAACCGATAAGGAGAGTTCGACGCGATCTCATCCTTCTTTTCACCATGGACGATTTGTCCTTCACCAGCCATCACTCAAAAAATCAAGAGGATCGGCGCTCTGATACCATGTAAGACTTGACAGAAGAAGCTTTCTTGTTGACTTGACTTTGAACGTTCAACCATACAACTCTATTTATACATGTCTAAGAGTCTATCGTATCCCTTGAATATAGGAAACCCGAGCTTATCTAGTCAACCCCTTGTCATTATCTCATTACATCAATGTTTATCCTAAGATATATCCCAATACCTAAAGACTTTCTCAAGTCTTGCCTACAAACTTTCTCAAGTCTTGCCTACAAACTTTCTCAAGTCTTGCCTACAAACAAACTGAAGTCTTGCTTAATAAAGACACTTGAATGTCATACTTCCCAAATGCTAACACTCCCCCTCAAGCTAAACATTCTGGAATCACCCAAAGAATGTTTAACTTGGATTACCCATGAGTCTCACCTCATTAAAACCCTTATAGAGAAAACCACATGGGACAAAACCCTATAAGGTAAAAGAGTGTGAGCTTCATGGGCGAGGGAAGTGCTCACCACGGTCTAGCAATATCGACAAGTCCAAGTCTACCATAAATGGAATCACAGACTTTGGAGCTTGCTGCTTTGGTGAAGATATCTGCCAATTGATCTTCACTCCTTGTATAACATGGAAGGATTGTCCCATCTTCAATCTTCTGCCTAACCTTGTGACAATCCACTTCTATATGCTTGGTTCTTTCATGAAACACTGAGTTGGAGGCTATGTGTATGGCTGCCTGATTATCGCAATGCATGGTTATTGGTGTAGCTTGATCAATGTCTAAATCCACGAGGAGTCCTTTGAGCCATGTCAACTCATTGGTCAGCTTTCTCATGGCACGGTACTCGGCTTCAGCTGTTGAGCAAGCCACCACCTTCTGCTTCTTTGTCTTCCAAGTGACCATATTGCCTCCAATGAATGTACAATAGCCGGTTGTAGACCGTCGATCCACTCTATCTCCAGCCCAATCTGCATCACAGTAGCCTACAATCTCTGTGCTTTCATGTCGTCCCATCCACACTCCACGATCTAAGCTTCCTTTGAGATATCTCAGAATCCTTTCAACCATGGTCCAGTGATACTTGGTGGGAGTTTTCATGTGTTGACTCACCTGATTCACACAAAAACATAAGTCAGGTCTTGTAAGGGTTAAGTAGATCAACTTACCCACGAGTTTGCGGTATAGAGCAGGATCTTTGAATGGCTCATCCTCCTTCTCCCCCTCTCGATTGACCTTGTAGCCATCTTCAAGGGGAGTCTTGACTGGTGTAGCATCCATAAAACCTGTCTCATTCAGCAAATCAACTACATATTTCCTTTGAGAGAGAAATATGCCATCAGTACACCTACAAACCTCAATACCTAAGAAGTATTTGAGTTCACCTAGGTCTTTTATATCAAGAGTTGATTTGAGGGAAGACTTGATACTATCAATACCTTCCTTGTTGTCACCGGAGATGATGAGGTCATCCACGTAAACAACAATCACAACTAAGCCCTTGGAAGATTTATGTGTAAAGAGGCTATGATCTGACTCTGAGCGCCTAAAGCCTTGGTCCCAAAGAGTACGGCTCAACTTGTGATACCAAGCTCGGGGACTCTGCTTTAGTCCATAGATCGCCTTTCTGAGTCTAAGAACCTTGCCTGGAGCGACAATGTCTTCAAGACCTGGTGGTGGACGCATATATACTTCTTCCTCAAGTTCTCCTTGTAAGAAAGCATTCTTGACGTCCATTTGCCACAAATCCCAAGACAGATTAGCTGCTAAAGAGAGAACAACTCGGACAGTAGGCAGCTTAGCTACTGGAGCAAAAGTATCCTTGTAATCATTCCCATAAGTCTGAGTGAAGCCACGAGCCACCAATCTTGCTTTGTGACGCTCAATGTCCCCATTACTCTTGTGCTTAATGGTAAAGACCCAACGAGAGGTGACAGCCTTTCTACCTTTAGGAAGATCTGCCTCATCCCAAGTATGGTTGCGCACCATAGCTCCCACTTCATCCCCAACCGCACCTTTCCACTCATCCTTAAGCATTGCTTCTTCATAAGTGTCGGGAATGAGATCAGGTAGAATCTTGGCAAGAAACACTTGATGATCAAATGGCAACACGGCCAGAGAGCATACTGCTTCTATCTCAGGATGAGCCACTGCTTGGCTATTATAGTAGACTTGTGTGTTAACCCATTTGGAAGGTCTCCGGATCCTTGTGCTTCGGCGAAGCTCAACTGGTGCAACATCCTCTACTGAATCCTCTGAAGGTGCTTCAAGAGATTCTGCTGAATTTTCATTGTCTTCTTCCACATTGGCTACGTCCTGGTCAGCATCATGAGAGGGGCTGTTGGGATCAGCTGTGAGAGAAGGACTTGGAGAAACTGAGGCAGTTGCTTGAGTCACCGGTTCAGGAGCTTTATTTTCTGGAGCGGTGTTTTGAGAAGAATCAGATTCTGGACTAGTATCACTTATTGGAGGACTAGATGGTGCTGGAGCTGAGTTGCCTAAGTGATCAAGCAAGTAGCGAAGACTGGTTGCAATACCAGAAGAGGTCTTAGTCAGCTCTTGCAACCCTTCTACATCTTTTGTAATATAATACCCTTGATCCTCAATGAACTTCACTTCTCTGGATATGTGCATCCGGTTTGATATGGGATCAAAACACTTATAACCCTTTTGTGTAGGTGAATAGCCAAGGAACAAACATCTCAGGCTCCTTGCATCAAGTTTTGTCCTTTGCTCACCTGGAACCAACACAAAACAAAGACATCCAAACACCTTTAGATGATCAATAGATGGTTTAGTCCGATGCAATACCTCAAAGGGAGAAGAGTCACTAAGAACTCTTGTTGGTAGTCGGTTGATCAGATAGCAAGCTGCTACTACTGCATCACCCCAGAACCGTTTGGGTACGTTGGTGTGGAACATCATGGAACGAGCAACATCCATAAGGTGTCTATTTTCCTCTCGGCCACACCATTCTGTTGTGGGGTATAGGGACAGCTCGTCTGATGCAATATCCCATGCTTGGATAAGTGGTCTTTGAATTTTTGACTCACATATTCACCACCATTATCTGTCCTTAAGATTTTAACTTTGGCATGGAATTGATTAGTGACATATGTTTGAAAGTTCAAAAATGCATCAAAAACCCTATCCTTAGACGCTAAAAGAGTTACCCAAGTATATTTGGACTTCTCATCAATGAAAGTAACAAAATACTTGTATCTATCTCTAGAGTGACAAGGAGCAGTCCAAACATCAGAGTGAACAAGATCAAAACAATTGGCATAAACGGTTTGAGACTTTGGAAACACAGTTCTGCAGTGTTTTCCTAAGATACAAGACTCACATTTGGAATGATCATAAGTAGCTTTAGGTAACAACAACTGTAAAGCCCTCAAATGGGGATGACCAAGTCTAGCGTGCCACAATTTATTAAGCTCAACCGAAAAACAAGAACCAACAGAAACAGGAATAGTAGATAGATTGGTGCTTGGTGAAGTGTTCTCTAGGACATATAAATCTCCTCTAGTGTCTCCTTTTCCAAGCAACCTCATAGTCTCAATATCCTGAAAGTGAACATTGTTAGGACCAAAAATAGCATAGCAATTGAGGTCAGTAGTAGCTCTTTTCACAGATAACAAGTTGGAAGTGAACTCAGGCATGTATAAAGCTTTAGATCGTTTGTCAAACAACTTCAGTTCCCCTATGCCACTAACCGATACCTTAGTTCCATTGGCTATGACTACACTACCTAGAGCGGGCTGGACATTACTTAGTAAATCAGGGTTACTAATCATGTGATGAGAGGCACCACTATCAATAACAAGAGATTTACTAGGCTTTGTGGAGAGAAACGAAGTACCAGACTCTTTAAGGGATTTGAACAACGCTTCCAGGTCTGACTTCCTAACCACATCGTTGCTTGATCCACTGCCATGCATAGCTTGTCCAGTTCCAAGTGCTCCAGTGTAAGCGACCATGGCCAAAGGGTTCACATCCGTGCTTCCTTGTCCTCCTTGCACCACCATGGTCTGACCTTGCATTGTATGCCCTCCAATATGTCCTTGACTTGTCATCCCCTCAGCGAGATGAGCCTTAGCTTTGTTGAACTTAGGTGGCTTGAGATGTGGATGAAGAATCCAACATTTATCCTTGGGATGACCTATCTTTTTACAATGCTCACAAGTCATGTTTTTCTTGTCTTCAGGCTTGTAGGAGCTCTTGTTAGCTAGCAACAACTCCCCCTTTCCCCCAAACAGTCCGAATGAGCCTTGCTCCTTCTGAATCATGCAGCATACCTCATCAAGACTAGGCAACTTGTCAGCACGCAGGATATGCTTGATGAGATCATTGTAGGATGGATTCAGGACCATAAGAAGCGCAAAGACCTTGTCTTGCTCTCTTCTCTCACTCAAGACCAATGGATCCACAGTTGCTGGCCTAAGCATCTCAAACTCTGCCCAAAGAGACCGAAACTTGCCAAAGAAAGCATTGAATTCCATGTCAGCTTGGCACAAGGAGTTGATAGCCTTCTTGACTTCAAATACTCGGGTCAGGTTTGAGACATTGCCAAACACGGTTTTGAGTGTCTCCCAAAGAGCTTGAGCAGTTGTGCAATATGAGTATGCTTCCAAGACTGGCTCATCTAAAGACCCTTGAAGAATCGCAAGCACAGCCTGATCAGTCTTGAACCACTGCTTCTTAGAGACCGGTTTGGTTTCGCCCTCATCTTCAGAAGAGGTGAAGCCATCTTCATCCGGCTCTCCAACATGAGACCAAACGCCTCTTCCACAGAGCACAGCCTTAGCTGTGCGAGCCCATAACAAGTAGTTGCTTCCACCTTTAAGTATCGTAGGCAGAGCAACTTTCTTGAGTTTTGGTTTGTCCTCCATTTGATGGAAAGAACACAACTTTGAGTTTTGAAAGCTTTAGAAAGGAGAAAGCTTTGACCTTTATGGACAAAGTTAGAACCTTTGAGCTTAAAAGATAATAAAAAAAACAGAAAGATACAAACTTGAATGCTAGATCTGACCAGTTTTGAAGACTGAAAGCTTTAGAAAGGAGAAAGCTTTGACCTTTATGGACAAAGTTAGAACCTTTGAGCTTAAAAGATACTAGCAAGAACAGTTTGTTTGGAAAAGAGATTCGGTTTGAATACCTCAAACTTGATGAATCCTCCTTAACTAAGCTAAAGCTTTGTGCTTTAGTGAAGATGAATAGGAGAAAAGATGGATGCTTTGTCAAAGAACACTCCTGAAGGTATGAACTTCAGGTTTATGGATAACAAAACAAACCAAAAAAAACAGAGATGAATGATGAACAAGAGAGAGAACCAAAAGATGAAAAAGTGAGAATAGGAATGATTAATGATCGAAACGCTCTGATACCATGAAGTGATTGCGGATTATGAAAGATTATAAGTGAAGAGATTAAGAACACTAAGTGAGAAAGAGGAGAAAGAGGAGAAGAAATGAGAGAAAAACCATTGTAGAGAGAAAATGATCTGTATATTTTTGTGGCTACAAA
Organism: Isatis tinctoria; assembly: GCA_010577795.1. NCBI lineage: Eukaryota > Viridiplantae > Streptophyta > Magnoliopsida > Brassicales > Brassicaceae > Isatis > Isatis tinctoria. The sequence continues at coordinate 10,757 of VHIU01000037.1, read as the reverse complement.
GGGGAAGGGGTTTTTATAGGAAAGTTAATGACCCCCCCATAAAACCCTAAAGACTTTCTCAAGTCTTGCCTACAAACTTTCTCAAGTCTTGCCTACAAACAAACTGAAGTCTTGCTTAATAAAGACACTTGAATGTCATACTTCCCAAATGCTAACAGCCGTCAAGAGGACAAGCAAGAAAACGGTGAAGCTGACGGAGTTGATGTTCTTTGCCATTTCGTTTGTATTTCCTTAAACCTTTACTTTTTTCTTTCAGTAAACTTGAACTTTGGTGAGATATGTGTAGTGATCTATTTATAGTTAATATTTTCGTAACTATGTTATCATTGTTTAATCTGTCCTCTTTTCTCTCAGGTTTTCCCAAGTTCACAATGTCGCCACAATTGTGCATTGCCGTCTTTTTCATTACAAATTGTTTTCAAAGTCTATTATTTTGATTTATACAGTCCTTTATCTTAAATAATGAACCAAATTGAAGGTCGTCGCTGTCTCTGTCGTTGAAACTCATTTTATATATCCAAATTTTCTTTTGTTTCAAATAACTAATGTCTAAAAATGAAAATACTGTTGTCATCTATAGAGTAATCACGAATCTTGACGACTTAATAATCCGATAATATAACGAGAATGATTTGGCATCATTACTTCATTAATAAAATTTAGGGTTTATGTGGCAGTGCGGCAAGCATGTCGACACTTTTAAGTTAAGTATCTCTTTTTTAGTCATCATCTCTTACGACACAGTATGTTAACTCCTTCAAAGAAGTGGATAGAAACTAAAGTCAAGGCAGTTATCTATTTACAGATTTCACATCATCGAGAAGTTCAAAGTACACAAACGGCATTAAGTAATCGCATGTACTAACATTATGGTTTTTATCTACTAGATCATGCTTTTTGGTTAGGTACATATCCATAAGTAAGAATAATTAAGAAACAAATTTTATTTGTTAACCAATAAGAAACAAACTTTTTGGTTAGGATCATGCTTTTTCGTGGCACCAACCACTATGTTTGAGAACCTACGATTCTAAACTGTCATTTGAATTTAAGAGGTTAAACATGCATATATATCAAGTTCAATATGTTAACAATCCGCAATAGCATCAGCTTTTGACTAAGGAAAATTTTCTCATCTATGTTTTTTCAGGCATTTAAACAAATACTTTTGGTGCATCAAATAATTTAAGATCATAAACTAGTTCGAGAGTCAAGTTCCAGCACTAAGAACAACAATAGATGAAGAAACCAATTGATAAATCTCTAAACGAATATTTAATCAATTAAACCTTTAAATCCCTTTGAAAACCCTAAACCCAATTGATAAACTACTCACAAATAGAAACAATCAAAGTAGAATATGAAATAAACAAAGACATGATGAAAATAAGTTTAGCCTTCAAAATGTCTCCAAAATAAGTTAGATTAGGTTACAAGTCGAATTAGGGTAGATATGATTTTGGGGAAATAAAGGAAGCCCATAGTTGTTATTTTTTCATCTGGAATCACCATCGATCGATCCAGATGTGGATTGGTCGAGACAAAAGTGGATCGGTCGATCCTGAAGTGGTTGGTTGATCCTGAAATCTCCTGCAAGTGTTCTTTGTGCATGCTTATTCTTCTCGTTTGACAGTCCAATCTTCAGTAAAATAGACATAACTTTTGATCGCACCGTTGGATTGTCTTCCAACCAGCTTTCATATGAAAGCTAACTCAACTATATACATGGTCTCCAAAAATGAGCTATATCCATTGGTGCGAATTATTATATCCAATGCCAAACTTCTAACACATCTGTACAATCCCGCATCTTCATATACTCGTTTTTTCCTAAAATAATTCAATTTCTTCCAAATCAACCTAAAACCTGAAAAGACTCCATAAAGGACTAAAAACTCTAAAACACACACTTTGACTCCATAAAAGACAACTTCGAAGACTGAAGTTTTTCGTAACTTTGTTATCATTGTATAATCTGTCCTCTTTTCTTTCAGGTTTTCCCGAGTTCACAAAGTCGCCGCAATTGTGCATTTGCCGTCCTTTCATTACATATTATTTTCAAATGTCTATTATTTTGATTTATACAGTCCTTTATCTTAAATAATTAACCAAATTGAAGATCGTCCCTGTCTTTGTCGTTGAAACTCATTTTATATATCCAATTTTTCTTCTGTTTGAAATAACTAATGTTTAAAAATGAAAATATTGTTGTCATCTATAGAGTAAGCAAGAATCTTGATGACTTAATAATCCGATAATGAGAATGATTTGGCATCATTACTTCATTAATAAAATTTAGGATTTATGTGGCATTAACAACCATGTCGACACTTTTAAGTATATCTGTATCACATATCGCCTATCGGCACAAATCGCCTCTCGGCAAACATCGCCTCTTGGCATACGTATCAACCGCCCGTTGCTGATCACAATAGGGTGACTTAAACCATGGTTCTTTCAACATCCCACGATGGATAAACTTAGAGCGCTCTATAAATCTCCGGATAAACATCTGAACGGCGTGACCTGACATCCCGCGATCCTGCAGAGAGCGTCGAAGACGATGTTCTGTTAAGCTTATCTTCAGGAGCATTTCGCATAGGCAAATAGTGCGAAGTGTAAAACGCCTGACATTGAACACTGTTCTTGAACATCTCCGAACGCAGTATCAAATCGGCTTCGATACGAGATTCTAAACGCGTTCAGTCGAGAGAGGAATTTAAACGTACTCAGTAAACTCCTCGACACCAAAACATAAACCCAGGAAACATCCACAACGGAAACCTGGTGAATAAGTTCGGAGTGTCCGGAAAAACACTCCAACACTATACACAACAACGCAAACGCCTCTTGGCAAGCAACAAACAACATAAACGCCTCTCGGCAAGCAAAACGAAGCGCCTCTAAGCAAACGGACCAGTTGCCCATCTCTTTCAAAGATTGGGCCTGGCGTCTTTCATTAAACAAAAAAAGCTAAGCGGAATAAGAAAAAGGCCTCGTAAACGGTTCAAACTTTTTCATTAATCTCAGAAGCAAAATCCCATCCGGCCCATAAACAAGGTTGAACGATACAAGGAGTCAAAAAGACGAAACAAAAACGGAAACAAAAATCGAGAAGTCAAAGTTTCGGGCCAAACGCCTTAACCACGGCAAGGTCTAAGATCTCAGGAATGGCCTCCTTGGATCCGGTTGGATCAAGAACTCCGATCAATGCGGCCTCCTCCTTAAGCGAGCTAGGTTCGGAAATCGGATCACTGGAATGAGGAACCAACTGAGAGTCAATCTTCTCCCGAACCTGGATAATCATATCATCCAACTGACTATCATCACCATCAAAGCGAACTTTCCATTTCAATAGCTTGGCCTTTTCTCGGTCTAAGTCGGGAAGTTCGTCACTCTGAAGCAACGCTATCAACTCAAGGTTTCCCGCAATCTGGGCTAAATCCACTTCACGGACTCTAGCTTCGGACAGCGAACCAAGAGTTCCTTTCAATACTTCCAAGAAGACCAGAAGCTCGGCGGAACAAGCCTTGCAACCGTGAGCATCACGCGAGGCCCTGGCAGTCATGAGCTGGCCCGCCAAATCTTTCAGTTCCTCGGACTGGGGAGAAACTATAGTCTCCAGGCGAATAGACATACACACGGCTCTGTCCTTTTCAGCTTGCAGCTCCGAGACTTGTCTCTCAAGCAACTTGATCTGCCGCGAACTCGGCGACTCAAGAACTTCAAGCTTCCTCTTCACCGAGCAAACACTTTCTTCGGCGCGCTTGCGAACCCTGCGATTGGTGGCGTCATACGAGCCAATGCACTTGTTCACGAAGAATATGAACTACAAACAGGAAAAGGAAAATTTTCAGTTTCTTCACTGGAAAACGAAAACGGAACTCCCCACAACACAAGCAACCGCCGGCGGATCTCAAGCCCAAGAAGAGAAATCTTTTCAGCCGATCTCGGCCATTCAAGCTATATACAAAGGCCTTTTAATCTATCAATCACGACAAACACTCCAATAACGCTCATCCCCCATGCATACAAGGCCCACGAGGTGGGGGGCTAACTGTTGGGGTCAAAATCCCCTCCTCGGAGATTGATAGGGAAAAACGCCGAAGTACGGTTAAGCATTTCATATATTGGTAGCAAGCCCACGAAATAAGACCACATTCCTGCACGAGTCGGGCTCTTGGCATTAGGCCCGGCAGATGAACCAAACGGACTGCAGCCATTTGTACTCTTTTTCCTTATCCTTGGTTTTGTCCCAAAGGGTTTTCCGGGAAAGGTTTTAACGAGGTAAATCGGTTCACTTGTCCTAAACCCATTCGGGAACCAATCGGCCCAAGAAGCGGGACCGAACGCCAGTACGGGTCGAGCTCTTGGCCTTCGGCCCGGCAGATGAACTCTCAAGACGGATCTCTGCATATCTTCTCAGCCAAGAGCAATCATCGGGCCAAGACGTAGGCCAATACTGATTTCTACCTTCCTGGACCGGCCGTATACACCATTTCCCGGCTAACGGGCCTCGGCCCAATAGGCTCCGAGGAAAACATCACGCCATTTGAAGACGGACTTCGCGCTGTTCGGAAAATGGAAAAACATCGAGGAGTTTACTTAAAACAAACCGGAAGCAAGGCTTTAACCCAAGGAAAATCGGACCAGAAGACCAAAAAGACAAACTGGGCCAAAACAAGACGAACGGGCCGTAATGGAAGCAGATGGTCGGCGGCCCATTAGATCAAGTCGGCGGCTGGGAAGGAACTTTAAACCGTCCCACATTGCTTAGATCAGTCTTCAAGACCCTAGACTCTCTAGTATAAATAAAGACCCTGTATTCACTTTCAAGGCATCCCAACTCAAGTGCAAGAGCTTTCGAGATATAAGACAATAAGTCTTCTCGAATATTTTTGTAGTTAGAGAATTATTAATAAAATTGTCTTTCTCATCTTTTTACTTTTTTGCCCTTTAGTTCTTGTTTAATAGAATTTTCCGGATCCCCGCAAAATATAAATTTCGACAGTGTGAGTTTCGGCTCTCACAGTAAAAATTCAGAAACCAAAATAAAAACTACATAGTTCAAGTTTGATAGCAGTGGAATAATATGCTTATATATATTTGGTTCTTCGATTCTTGATTTTGGTTCTCAGGTAAGAATCGAAACCGAACCGATACACTAATTCCTCAACTCAGGATCCAATGAATAATATAGGTGAAACCGGAACCGAACCGAATTTTTTTCGGTTCTTCAGTTTCAGTTCTTATGCCCAGAGCTACTCTAGAACACAAGAAACTACTCGCAAGTCCCATACTGATGCTGCGTATTTTCGGGTGTGAAAACAACAACCAAATGTTATTTTATCGATCCAAGAGGAAAGCAAGAATAGGCACACCAAGAGTACAGGATTCTAATCGAGCTAAACGAATCAAGATTGTTTTTGTTTTTGGTTTTTATAAATAGAAAATAGTAAAATCGGTTGTAAAATCGGTTGAAAAGATAATATTAACAAGCGTTAGGTCAAGGAATATCGCAGGAGATTCAGAGCAGCGGATCAAACAACTATTCAGGCAGTGTTTAAGCATAAGTCTAGAACTCAAACATAAAGATAATATCAATCCACTGTCGTGGTATCAATAACTTTGTCTAACGATCTAGAAATCCTAACTGTCGTTGGTACTAGAAATCGTAAACAAGCATTAAGGATAGGTTCGATACGTTCACAATTCTCACTACATCTACTGTCGTAGGTAATGGTTAAATTGCTCACCAATGTTTATTCTAGCAACCTAGCAACTGTCGTTGTCTAAGTTTAACCAAATATCATAAAATCAAATGATCAATTTGATCTAAGCATTAAGAACAACAAAGGTGAAGACATCGATTTGAAATAACCTATTTGTGTTTAACCCTAAAGCTCATGAATCCCTTTGACAAACCTTAACCTAACTAAGAGATCTACTCAGACATGATTAATGAAGAAGATAACAACGAGATTATAAAGTTCATAATAAAAACTTGAATAGATAATGAAAGCTGAATATAAACTTATAAGTACTTAATTAAAGCATAAATATAAGAACTGAATTTAAAGCATAAATATAAGAACTGAAAGTAAAGACTGAAAGTAAAGACTGAAAGTAAAGACTGAAAGTAAAGAACTGAAAGTAAGAACTGAAGGTAAAAATGATAGAACTTGATTAAAGCATAAATATAAAGCTTAATACAAACTAAATAAAACTTAATAAAAACATAAACATAAAAACTAAAAAAAGACTAAGAGCAAAGCTCTGAAGCTAGAGAAGAGAGGAGGAAGGAGATGGTGTGTTTTTTAACATCAAGAGTGAGTTGTATTTATAGGCCAAGGTGAGGGGAGTAGGTGAGACGGGGAACGGTCGTTCTAGGTGGAGAACGATCGTTCCCCTTGGTCGATCCGTAGTAGGTGAGATGCGGTGTCGGGGAACGATCGTTCCGGAGGAGAGAACGGTCGTTCCGTGTGTTTTTGTCGGCAAAGTTGGTGAGGTGTGGAACGACCACATGGAACAGAACGGTCGATCTCGTGATGTTGTCGGCAGGGTAGGTGAATGAGGGAACGACCGTTCCTTGGAGGGAACGATCGTTCTGTTGGTCGTTCTGTCCCAAGAATGGTCGTTCTCTTCAGTTGGTCCTTTCCTCGTGTTTTCCACGTCAACTTGACTCGAACATGTCCGTAAACGCCAAACTCCTTCGGAACTCCATAAAATCTGTAAAATACTCAAAACAAAAGAAAAGACTCGAAAAACCAACGAAAGATGTAAATAGAAACTCAAACCGGATACTAAAAACGAATCAAAATACGTTAAAAACCGATGATATCAACTCTCCCCAACTAAAACCTTTGCTTGTCCTCAAGCAAAACCAGATATCTTACAAAGTGGAGAGGTTAGAAAAACGTGTGAAATTCGTAAAACTTATAGGACCATACTCTAAGTCAATTGCCCGTAAACCGCATTCGCAAAGTTCAGATCAAACCGTACTTCATTGTACTTCTCCATAACCGTAGCAAATAAATGAAATCTCATGATCAAGCAGAACTTAATATTTAACATTCATTATCAAATGCGTGTACTCTCACAAAGGGAATATCTAACACGTTATGGTCTAGGTATCAAGGTTGGTATTTGGTGGCTCAAGTGTTTCGGTTTCTTTTAGTAGTATAAACAGATGCAAATCATTATGCAAAATCACCGTGAGACACAGACCAATTAGGAGGTACACAACTCTCCTTAACTCTAATCCTTCTACCCTTTTTTAACAAGTCACAAATCAAGAACATGATTAATTTCTTTTAACATTTTATGGAATTTAACGATATTACCTAGACTTTCCCGGTTTCTTCCGTTTTCTTTTCTGTAATGCAAATAATTTTTATTCTTCTTTTTTCTTTCTTTTTCTTTCTTTTTTTTTTTTTTTTTTTATATCGGAGAGTGGAACCGGTTAGTCTCTAAGATCTGCATCAAAAGAACATCAACAATGTAAGCTTATTTCTTGAATGTGAATAAAACCTTCTACCCTTTAAAAGTTCACCCTCTTTTGAAACGAAAATTTTCAATGAATATGTTCAAAGAGAGAGATCACATTTCTAGACACATCCCATGAGTTTAATCAGAAAGAGACCACCTATCTAGACACAATCCTAAAGAAAAGTTGTGTCGGTCCGTATACTCCATAGTTTTTGCGCATGAATGCAATGACAGTAAACGAAGAAAAGTGGGTTTCAACATGGAAATGGTAAGGGTGTGGTACTAGATTAAGGATAAGTCTAGCCATTTGGAGTTAGCAAAGATTGGTAAAAATTGATGCAAAGAAAACTCCAAATGTAAAATCCAATACATGATTATCAACCCCCTAAGTGAGATAAATTAAGTCCATTTTAAGTTCCGATAATTCGATTAAGTTCAGATGATTTGAGAAATTCACTAAATGATCAAGTTATGGATTTTTCTGCGTTTCCAAACTATCCTCAAACAATGCTAAGCAGTCCTAAGGCAATAACATCAAACATGTTGCAATTCCAAAAAGTTTAACAATTTCACACATTGTTTTGACTCGATAAATGTTTTTTTTTTTTTTATTCTTTTTGAAATTTTAAACACACCAAAATAAAATATAAAACATCCACAAAACACATCGTTAGTACACAAATGAATCCCTCCCCCAGACTTGTTTTTAACCGTCCCGGTTAAAACAAATCTGAATGAGAAACCCACAAACTCATAAATAAAATAAAAATGTCCTAAATAGATTTTACAGTGGTGTAGGGACAAGAAAACTTACCTGAAGACGTGCACCCCCCTTCTATTTTCATTTTTATTTTTATTTTTTTTTTTTTTTATGGATGCAGGTGCTCGGAAACAGATTTGGGGTGCTCGCTCGTTTTTTTTTTTTTTTTTTTAACTGAAACAAAGAAAAACAAAACCAAAAATCAATAGTAAAAGAAAATAAAAGAAAAACACTTACCAGTGGGTTGCCTCCCACCAAGCGCTTGGTTTAAGTCGTTAGCTTGACTTCTGAGCACAAGTGCTAATCATGAGAATCAAAAGGCTGAGCCAGTGCACCTTTGGTCCTTCTCTTATTGGGACAAGAAACAAAGTGCGCAAAAAGGTATACAATTGTCCAAAGGAAATAGACAATATTCTCATCAAGGAAGTTTACTACAAATGTAGCGTGTATCTTCAAATATTCCTTGACAGTGAGATGTTGTTGAGAATCAAATGCATTTGATGGAAAGATATAATCAACTTTAGCTTCAAACGAGTTTGTTACAAAATAGTCAACTTTATCTCCATCAATCTTATAAAATACCACATTCTCATCCTCATCATCATCCTCAACCTTAGGGTTCTCTATCTCATCCAAGATCTTATCTAAATCAAATTCATCCCCTAGGTCAGATTTTTCAAGAAGTGATCTAGATTCCTCTAGCATTAAAGAGTCAAGTTCGAGATTATGATCATTCAAAACACAAAGATAACTAGTATCAAAACATATTTCATGATAATCTCTAGCAAATTTTTCTACTCTTAAAGCATCTAGTCTTTGAGTCTCACATATCAAATCATAGCATTCATCAATGAGTATGGAGGAAGGTGAATCATAAGCTATATCTTCAATAGAAGGCATGTGACTATCCTCAAAATCTTGAAATTCAAAGGCTAAATCGGATGTACCTTGTAATTGGAATGGTGGAACCCAATATATTACCTCCTTAAGTGAATGGGCTACCATTATCTCATAAAACGTAAGCTCTCTTCCTTCTAGTACTGCCCGATGTGACATGAGGTTCAACCGGATCATTATTGCTAGGTCACTCCTTGTCAGCATTGGATTTTCCACATTTTCCACACAAAGCTTATCCAACTCCACTCTTTGTTCTGGCGTAAGTATGTTCTCATTAAGAGGCTCATATTCAATGTATTCTTCAAACGTGTCCTCCTCTTCTTTTGGCCAATCATTGTAGTCCATGGCCATCAAAGTTGTTTTCTTGGCTTCTTAGGTCATGCACCTTCACAAAAGAGAAAAATACAGAACAAGGTTAGATTTTTTTTTTTTTATGGTAAATAAAATTTAGACTCGGTAGATTCCAAATCTCAATGGCTATTGCTAATGCCTTCCCCGGCAACGGCGCCAATTTGATGCTGCGTATTTTCGGGTGTGAAAACAACAACCAAATGTTATTTATCGATCCACGAGGAAAGCAAGAATAGGCACACCAAGAGTACAGGATTCTAATCGAGCTAAACGAATCAAGATTGTTTTTGTTTTTGGTTTTTATAAATAGAAAATAGTAAAATCGGTTGTAAAATCGGTTGAAAAGATAATATTAACAAGCGTTAGGTCAAGGAATATCGCAGGAGATTCAGAGCAGCGGATCAAACAACTATTCAGGCAGTGTTTAAGCATAAGTCTAGAACTCAAACATAAAGATAATATCAATCCACTGTCGTGGTATCAATAACTTTGTCTAACGATCTAGAAATCCTAACTGTCGTTGGTACTAGAAATCGTAAACAAGCATTAAGGATAGGTTCGATACGTTCACAATTCTCACTACATCTACTGTCGTAGGTAATGGTTAAATTGCTCACCAATGTTATTCTAGCAACCTAGCAACTGTCGTTGTCTAAGTTTAACCAAATATCATAAAATCAAATGATCAATTGATCTAAGCATTAAGAACAACAAAGGTGAAGACATCGATTTGAAATAACTATTTGTGTTTAACCCTAAAGCTCATGAATCCCTTTGACAAACCTTAACCTAACTAAGAGATCTACTCAGACATGATTAATGAAGAAGATAACAACGAGATTATAAAGTTCATAATAAAAACTTGAATAGATAATGAAAGCTGAATATAAACTTATAAGTACTTAATTAAAGCATAAATATAAGAACTGAATTTAAAGCATAAATATAAGAACTGAAAGTAAAGACTGAAAGTAAAGACTGAAAGTAAAGACTGAAAGTAAAGACTGAAAGTAAGAACTGAAAGTAAGAACTGAAAGTAAGAAAGAAGGTAAAAATGATAGAACTTGATTAAAGCATAAATATAAAGCTTAAAACAAACTAAATAAAACTTAATAAAAACATAAACATAAAAACTAAAAAAGACTAAGAGCAAGCTCTGAAGCTAGAGAAGAGAGGAGGAAGGAGATGGTGTGTTTTTACATCAAGAGTGAGTAGTATTTATAGGCCAAGGTGAGGGGAGTAGGTGAGACGGGGAACGGTC
>VHIU01000604.1:0-20217 GCA_010577795.1 Isatis tinctoria | reverse complement strand
TGGAACACAAACTTGTATCCCATGCTTCGCGTTCTATCTTAATAAGAAGTTTTGCGAAAATAGTTTTGTTTAGAAACCTCATAGGACATTTTTTTGACCCCACATATGCTTTCTAAGATTTTATAAGGTACATATTAAAGTGCTCTTTTGGAACACAACGTGTACCATGCTTCGCGTTCTATCTTTATAGGAAGTTTTGCGAAAATAGTTTTGTTTAGAAACCTCATAGGACATTTTTTTGACCCCAAATATGCTTTCTAAGATTTTATAAGGTACACATTAAAGTGCTCTTTTGGAACACAAACTTGTATCCCATGCTTCGCGTTCTATCTTAATAAGAAGTTTTGCGAAAATAGTTTTGTTTAGAAACAACATAGGACATTTTTTGGACCCCAAATATGGTTTCTAAGCTTTTAAAAGGTACACATTAAAGTGCTATTTTGGAACACAAACTTGTATCCCATGCTTCGCGTTCTATCTTTATAAGAAGTTTTGCGAAAATAGTTTTGTTTGGAAACCTCATAGGACATTTTTTTGGACCCCAAATCTGCTTTCTAAGCTTTTATAAGGTACACATTAAAGCGCTCTTTTGGAACATAAACTTGTATCCCATGCTTCGCGTTCTATCTTTATAAGAAGTTTTGCGAAAATAGTTTTGTTTAGAAACCTCATAGGACATTTTTTGGACCCCAAATATGCTTTCTAAGCTTTTATAAGGTACACATTAAAGTGCTCTTTTGGGAACACAAACTTGTATCCCATCCTTCGCGTTCTCTCTTTATAAGATGTTTTGCGAAAATAGTTTTGTTTAGAAACCTCATAGGACATTTTTTGGACCCCAAATATGCTTTCTAAGCTTTTATAAGGTACACATTAAAGTGCTCTTTTGGAACACAAACTTGTATCTCATGCTCCGGGCTCTATCTTTATACGAAGTTTTGCGAAAATAGTTTTGTTTAGAAACCTCATAGGACATTTTTTGGACCCCAAATATGCTTCTAAGCTTTTATAAATACACATTAAAGTGCTCTTTTGGAACACAAACTGGTTATCCCATGCTTCGCGTCTATCTTTATAGGAAGTTTTGCGAAAATAGTTTTGTTTAGAAACCTCATAGGACATTTTTTGGACCCCAAATATGCTTTCTAAGCTTTTTAAAGGTACACATTAAAGTGCTCTTTGGACCAAACTTGTATCCTATGCTTCACGTTCTATCTTTATAAGAAGTTTTGGGAAAATAGTTTTGTTTAGAAACCTCATAGGACATTTTTTGGACCCCAAATATGCTTTCTAAGCTTTTATAAGGTACACATTAAAGTGCTCTTTTGGGAACACAAACTTGTATCCCATCCTTCGCGTTCTATCTTTATAAGATGTTTTGCGAATATAGTTTTGTTTAGAAACCTCATAGGACATTTTTTGGACCCCAAATATGCTTTCTAAGCTTTTATAAGGTACACATTAAAGTGCTCTTTTGGGAACACAAACTTGTATCCCATCCTTTGCGTTCTATCTTTATAAGATGTTTTGCGAAAATAGTTTCGTTTAGAAACCTCATAGGACATTTTTTGGACCCCAAATATGCTTTCTAAGCTTTTATAAGGTACACATTAAAGTGCTCTTTTGGAACACAAACTTGTATCTCATGCTCCGGGTTCTATCTTTATACGAAGTTTTGCGAAAATAGTTTTGTTTAGAAACCTCATAGGACATTTTTTGGACCCCAAATATGCTTTCTTAGCTTTTATATCGTACAAATTAAAGTGCTCTTTTGGAACACAAACTTGTATCTCATGCATCGGGTTCTATCTTTATACGAAGTTTTGCGAAAATAATTTTGTTTAGAAACCTCATAGGACATTTTTTGGACCCCAAATATGCTTTCTAAGCTTTTATAAGGTACACATTAAAGTGCTCTTTTGGAACACAAACTTGTATCCCATGCTTCGCGTTCTATCTTTATAGGAAGTTTTGCGAAAATAGTTTTGTTTAGAAACCTCATAGGACATTTTTTTGACCCCAAATATGCTTTCTAAGATTTTATAAGGTACACATTAAAGTGCTCTTTTGGAACACAAACTTGTATCCCATGCTTCGCGTTCTATCTTAATAAGAAGTTTTGCGAAAATAGTTTTGTGTAGAAACCTCATAGGACATTTTTTGGACCCCAAATATGGTTTCTAAGATTTTAAAAGGTACACATTAAAGTGCTATTTTGGAACACAAACTTGTATCCCATGCTTCGCGTTCTATCTTTATAAGAAGTTTTGCGAAAATAGTTTGTTAGAAACCTCATAGGACATTTTTGGACCTCAAATATGCTTTCTAAGCTTTTATAAGGTACATATTAAAGTGCTCTTTTGGAACACAAACTTGTATCTCATGCTTCGGGTTCTATCTTTATACGAAGTTTTGCGAAAATAGTTTTGTTTAGAAACCTCATAGGACATTTTTTGGACCCCAAATATGCTTTCTAAGCTTTTATAAGGTACACATTAAAGTGCTCTTTTGGAACACAAACTTGTATCCCATGCTTCGCGTTCTATCTTTATAGGAAGTTTTGCGAAAATAGTTTTGTTTAGAAACCTCATAGGACATTTTTTTGACCCCAAATATGCTTTCTAAGATTTTATAAGGTACACATTAAAGTGCTCTTTTGGAACACAAACTTGTATCCCATGCTTCGCGTTCTATCTTAATAAGAAGTTTTGCGAAAATAGTTTTGTTTAGAAACCTCATAGGACATTTTTTTGACCCCACATATGCTTTCTAAGATTTTATAAGGTACATATTAAAGTGCTCTTTTGGAACACAAACTTGTATCCCATGCTTCGCGTTCTATCTTTATAGGAAGTTTTGCGAAAATAGTTTTGTTTAGAAACCTCATAGGACATTTTTTTGACCCCAAATATGCTTTCTAAGATTTTATAAGGTACACATTAAAGTGCTCTTTTGGAACACAAACTTGTATCCCATGCTTCGCGTTCTATCTTAATAAGAAGTTTTGCGAAAATAGTTTTGTGTAGAAACCTCATAGGACATTTTTTGGACCCCAAATATGGTTTCTAAGATTTTAAAAGGTACACATTAAAGTGCTATTTTGGAACACAAACTTGTATCCCATGCTTCGCGTTCTATCTTTATAAGAAGTTTTGCGAAAATAGTTTTGTTTAGAAACCTCATAGGACATTTTTTGGACCTCAAATATGCTTTCTAAGCTTTTATAAGGTACATATTAAAGTGCTCTTTTGGAACACAAACTTGTATCTCATGCTTCGGGTTCTATCTTTATACGAAGTTTTGCGAAAATAGTTTTGTTTAGAAACCTCATAGGACATTTTTTGGACCCCAAATATGCTTTCTAAGCTTTTATAAGGTACACATTAAAGTGCTCTTTTGGAACACAAACTTGTATCCCATGCTTCGCGTTCTATCTTTATAGGAAGTTTTGCGAAAATAGTTTTGTTTAGAAACCTCATAGGACATTTTTTGGACCCCAAATATGCTTTCTAAGCTTTTATAAGGTACACATTAAAGTGCTCTTTTGGAACACAAACATGTATCTCATGCTTCGGGTTCTATCTTTATACGAAGTTTTGCGAAAATAGTTTTGTTTAGAAACCTCATAGGACATTTTTTGGACCCCAAATATGGTTTCTAAGATTTTAAAAGGTACACATTAAATTGCTATTTCGGAACACAAACTTGTATCCCATGCTTCGCGTTCTATCTTTATAAGAAGTTTTGCGAAAATAGTTTTGTTTAGAAACCTCATAGGACATTTTTTGGACCCCAAATATGCTTTCTAAGCTTTTATAAGGTACACATTAAAGTGCTCTTTTGGAACACAAACTTGTATCTCATGCTCCGGGCTCTATCTTTATACGAAGTTTTGCGAAAATAGTTTTGTTTAGAAACCTCATAGGACATTTTTTGGACCCCAAATATGCTTTCTAAGCTTTTATAAGGTACACATTAAAGTGCTCTTTTGGAACACAAACTTGTATCCCATGCTTCGCGTTCTATCTTTATAAGAAGTTTTGCGAAAATAGTTTTGTTTGGAAACCTCATAGGACATTTTTGGACCCCAAATCTGCTTTCTAAGCTTTTAGAAGGTACACATTAAAGCGCTCTTTTGGAACATAAACTTGTATCCCATGCTTCGCGTTCTATCTTTATAAGAAGGTTTGCGAAAATAGTTTTGTTTAGAAACCTCCTAGGACATTTTTTGGACCCCAAATATGCTTTCTAAGCTTTTATATGGTACACATTAAAGTGCTCTTTTGGAACACAAACTTGTATCCCATGCTTGGCGTTCTATCTTTATAAGAAGTTTTGCGAAAATAGTTTTGTTTAGAAACCTCGTAGGACATTTTTTGGACCCCAAATATGCTTTGTAAGCTTTTATAAGGTACACATTAAAGTGCTCTTTTGGAACACAAACTTGTATCCCATGCTTCACGTTCTATCTTTATAAGAAGTTTTGCGAAAATAGTTTTGTTTAGAAACCTCATAGGACATTTTTTGGACCCCAAATATGGTTTCTAAGATTTTAAAAGGTACACATTAAATTGCTATTTTGGAACACAAACTTGTATCCCATGCTTCGCGTTCTATCTTTATAAGAAGTTTTGCGAAATTAGTTTTGTTTAGAAACCTCATAGGACATTTTTTGGACCCCAAATATGCTTTCTAAGCTTTTATAAGGTACACATTAAAGTGCTCTTTTGGGAACACAAACTTGTATCCCATCCTTCGCGTTCTATCTTTATAAGATGTTTTGCGAAAATAGTTTTGTTTAGAAACCTCATAGGACATTTTTTGGACCCCAAATATGCTTTCTAAGCTTTTATAAGGTACACATTAAAGTGCTCTTTTGGAACACAAACTTGTATCTCATGCTCCGGGCTCTATCTTTATACGAAGTTTTGCGAAAATAGTTTTGTTTAGAAACCTCATAGGAAATTTTTTGGACCCCAAATATGCTTTCTAATCTTTTAAAAGGTACACATTAAAGTGCTCTTTTGGAACACAAACTTGTATCCCATGCTTCACGTTCTATCTTTGTAAGAAGTTTTGGGAAAATAGTTTTGTTTAGAAACCTCATAGGACATTTTTTGGACCCCAAATATGCTTTCTAAGCTTTTATAAGGTACACATTAAAGTGCTCTTTTGGGAACACAAACTTGTATCCCATCCTTCGCGTTCTATCTTTATAAGATGTTTTGCGAAAATAGTTTTGTTTAGAAACCTCATAGGACATTTTTTGGACCCCAAATATGCTTTCTAAGCTTTTATAAGGTACACATTAAAGTGCTCTTTTGGAACACAAACTTGTATCCCATGCTTCGCGTTCTATCTTTATAAGAAGTTTTGCGAAAATAGTTTTGTTTAGAAACCTCATAGGACATTTTTTGGACCCCAAATATGCTTTCTAAGCTTTTATAAGGTACACATTAAATTGCTATTTTGGAACACAAACTTGTATCCCATGCTTCGCGTTCTGTCTTTATAAGAAGTTTTGCGAAATTAGTTTTGTTTATAAAGTATTTTATGAGAACTGAACTTACTTCAACAAAGGAAGAGACAATCAACTTGTGATTGAATCCTCTTAACAAATCATCAACACAACCAACTGATCTAGAAAGATAAATCGGTTGTGAAGAGAAAGAACACACTAGTTTGAGACTTATCCTTATGAGTACAACAACACTTAGAGTTTGTGTACATAAACAAGGAAGGATAAAGAATCAGAAAGCTAGGTGTTTAAGCACAGAATAAGAAAGAGTTTGAGTGATTATTTAGACAAGAATGGTTAGCCTTTCAGGCTAACCCACACGCTTAATCCCTTCTCTCTACATTGGAGCGATTTGATAATCAACTAAGTAAAGAAGAAGAAGCTAAACGGAAGTGTGCAAAAGAAGACTTGTCTATTGTATTTTCTGTGTGTTAATTACAAAGAGGAGAGTGTCTTTATATAGACAACACCCACGAAATTGGTCTCTACACAAAGACAAAATCAACAACAATATTAAAATGGAAGAGAGAGGTTGCTGAAAGTGACAGCACATAACAGCTCTTTCTTAAGTCTAACATGTGACTCTTGCTTCCTCTTCCTTATTTGAATTCAAATGTTTGTGGAGGCAATTGGAGACCTTCTAGAACACTTCACAGCTCCTCTTAGGCGTGCACACACTCATTGGGCTTGATTCACATCTCTTATTGGGTCTTGTACGGACAGTCCAAATAAGAGATAGTACGGATGGCCCAAATGCTGAGTATACTCCATTGGAGTTTCAATCCGCCATCTTCATGCTGCTTAATGTTTGGTCGCCAGCCTCTTCAGCTGGCTCCTCCTCTTGCACTTCATGTGCTTCTTTATGTGAGCCTGAGTTTGCTTGTATCAAGTCTTCATTCCTTGCAACACACTTCATGACTTCACAGCCTCCTTTTCTTGTATACACATGGTTTGATCACTTCTTTGGTGTCTTGGCCATGTGTTACTTCTTCTGGGGCTTGATTATGCTTTGACTCAACTCCTCTTCTTCAGTTGATATGGAGATGCTTGGCCTTCACTTCCTTTGTTTGGCCTTCACATCTCCTTTACTTGATCTACTCTAATACCCTCCCTCAAGCTTGGACTGCTGGGACATCATGAGGGTTTATGGACCAAAGGCCAAGCTTGCAACACGCAAATGACTACCTCATTAAAAACCTCATCATGTAAAACCCCTTGGGATAAAACCATGATGAGGACAAAAAGAGTATAGCCTCCACGGTGCATTTGGTATAGCTATGACCTTGGTTTGATTTGGACTGGCTTTCTCTTCACAAGTCTTCAATGAGTTCACCCTTGGCAAGAACGGCCCTAAAGGTTTGATCTTTAGGGTTGCGGATACCAAGAGCTGAACTTGCACTTGAAACCGGCTCCTCTTCTCATTTCTTAGTCATTCATGACTTAATGCTTCATATGAATCCTTCCTCCTTAACTTGTACTCCTTTGAGACTCTCATGCCAAACTTTGAGGCTCTCATTGGTCCCTTTGAGGCTCTTATGGTCTCCTTTATCCTTAAACAAGAGATAAAGAAGAAAAGTGTAAGTGTTCCATAAGGAATATCAAAGAGAAAACAAATAACCAAATGAGTAATATCAAAGCTCATGAAGAGTTATCAAGGATCTAAATAACACAATGAGGAATTCATAGATTGAACAACTTAAGCAAAAGGAAATCATTGGTTAATTCAAAAACAAATACACAAATAATTGCAACAAGTTCAAATGAGCTTTTTTTTTTTTTTTTTTAACCAATTTTCATAACCAAATTAATCATCAAATCAAAATGATGCAAAACAGGATTATGCATCAACTCAAACAAGTTTAAAAGACATCCAATTAAGATTCTCATACTAACTTATGCAATTAAACCAACCAATTCAGAGAATAATGCATAAGTTAAGAAAGAATAGTTTGAATTCTGAATGAATGAAGCAAGCAATTTAATCACTCATTAAGAAGGGAGATAAGGTTTAGAGAACAGCCTTTCAATTGAAGAGGAATGCTCTGTGAATGGTCCTTTGAATGGACTGAGTAGATGCGGTTCATCCTTATTTGAAACAGCCAAACAAATCAATGGTTTACTCCAACTTGAAACCATTGGAAAAAGGAAGAACACCAGACTCCATTGTTATGAGCTGCGCCTTCTACATGCCTCACCATGAAGCTCAGAGATCCTGGGGCAAACTTCTTGTTGGCGAGCTGATTCATCACCTTCCATGATGAGGACATCAAGTCATCATCAACCCAGGAGCAAGGAATCATGAGTCTTGGAGAAGGAAGCATGAAGCTGAGGAGAGCTAAGCAGACATGTGAGCAGAGTTCAGCTCAAATGGAGGCCAATACGAATCATTTCAGCTCAACCATCACTTGGAGAACACACTCAACTCACCTAGAGTTCACCTCGAAGAAGAATCAGTTGAAAAGGAGTTCATATGAAGGAGATATTGAAGATACAACTTGGAAGATCTTCAATGAACCCGCTGGAGACATACGACCACTAATAAATTCATTCCAGCCAAACGACGACGAATCAAGCAACAAGACAAGATGTTTTGGAAACTTGACTCACCATAGAACCGAGGAAAATTGGATTCATCCCAAAATTCTCTATGGTTTAGAAGTTATTCAGTTTGTAAACCGGGTGAACTCCAAGTTACCCGATTTGGACCAGCGAGCACTAATTGGAGGATTTCGACTCAACCAGGAGGAATTAAGCTGTGAGACGACCTGTTATGGACACTTCATTCATCAGGGAATCCGGGATAATTTGAATCAGGCCGGAATTCATTACGGTTTGAAAGTTATTCAATTTCTAATCCAGGAGATCCTACACTTGCCTTATTTGGAAGCTCATGGATTCAATCATCTACAAACCAGACTTTGGCGAACAGGGGAAGCATCTACGCATTCAAGAGACACATCTGACCATCCAGAAGGTTCAGAAAACATCTTACCATGCACCAAAACCCACAGGATCAGGCGGATCCTCACCTTTGAATACTTTCCATTTTCGGTTGTATTCACACTTGGAGCAATAAGTGTCCAACGGCTATCTCTGCTCAACAGCTACGACTTGGACTTAATTCAGGGCATTCAGAATGTGCCAGAGAAGCTCACCTACCCCCTAAACCGTCCAGATACAAAGGAGACCTCACTTGCCCCATTTGGACTGATTTGCTCATTATTGTCCAACAGCTAGTTTTTGCATTCCTTTGTTGATTCTATTGTTTATTTTAGACCCTTAGAACGTGTAGAGCAACTATATAAGCTCAGTTAGACCATTGTATAATTCACCCTTGATCATTGAAAGTAATAGAAACCTTTTGTTCTTTTCACAAAGTCAGAATTCTTTGTGTTCATTTCTCTTTAGAGTCTTAAGTGTGTGATTCACTTTAGGTCTATAGAAACCCACGAATTGAGAGTGCTTGAGTGATTCAATACTCTTATTTGTGCCACTGATTGAGCGAGTCAATCCCTTTCACCTCCATCTCTACCATCGTTTCCACCTTCCGCAAGTTCAAGCTTGGAATCTCTTGATCATTGAGTGATCTTAAGTTGGTGTGATTCCAATCTTATATCATTTGGTATCAGAGCTTCAAAAGCTCCTATCCATCAGGTTGTGTCAATCCAACCCTTATCTTTTATTTTCTGTTTTGTTATTTCATTTTCATTATAAAAAAAAAAAGGAATTGTTTGCTTTATTATCTTTAAATTCTGTTGTTTATTTTGTCTCTTCTCAATTGAATTGATAAACCAAAAAAAAGCCATAAAAATTGTTTTAAAATTTCGTTTATTTAAAAAAAAAAAAATCACTTGTTCGATTTTATTTTGTGTTTATTTGTTTCTGATATTTCTCATTAAAAAAAAAACTCATAAGAATTGTTTTCTTGTTTCAATCTTGTTTCATTTGCTTGTTTAGTTTCATTTGATAAAAAAAAAAAAAACATTGATCTTGTTTGTTTTTTTTTTGTTTCAGATTATTGATCGCACCACTCCAAGAGAGGATCAGTCTTGTTCATTGCATCATCCAGTCCCTCACACGCTAACTTTTTCCAAACCCTTCTCTTACAATTTACTTATTACTATCTGCACCCATACCGTGATCAGATTGTCATTCGCATTACTCATCTCATTTGTGTGCATTTAGAATTCGTGTTGTCTTGTTCATTTCTGAATCCTTCCATTAACAGCCGTGCATCCATTTGTTAATTAATAAATTATTGCATTAAAAAAAAAAGTCAAAAAAAGTGTTTCGTGGCATTGTGCTTACATTTTCCAAACTGTAAAGTAGTATCATTCATTTTACTAATTTTTAATTGCACTTTGATAATTTAGAATCATATCTGTTTGCATTATTTTGTATCATTACCTACAAAAAAAAAAGAGTGTCGTAGTTTGATGCATTTTGAACTAATTTCCATATTTTGATTATTGCATACAATTATAAAGATTCGTAGGCCACCTCTTAATTCATCAAGACCGTATCAGCATTGTGTCCCATTTGGCAAGAAGTTATTTGCAAATTAACTTTGGAATCCTTGCACATTTTTTTTTAAAGCACGTATCTATATCCTTAAAACCTTTTTGTGCATTGATATTGATTTAATTATCTGACGCAGACACAAGAAGAACAATGGAGGATGAAGATGAAGCAAGTGATAACTATATTTCTGAAGTTGATTGGGGAGAAGAAGACAACCAATCATGGAGTGGAGATTCTAACAACAACTCGTGGTATGAAGAAAGTGATTCTGAAGTCAGTAATGGAGGAGAAAAATCGTGGCATGAAGATGATTACTCAGACTCTGACCTTGGAGATGAGCCACGTTTTGGAGAACCTGACTCTGAACCACCAGACTGTAGCCATGAAGATACAAGCCAGTATGAAGATGAATTAGAAGAAAACCATGAAATGGGTTCATGGCATGAAGAGACTGGAACTCAATTCAGTGTAGGAGAAGGAGACCACGAAATTGAAGCTGCACATGGAGAACTCAATCATGAAGACCAGTTCGTGGAGCCTTACACACATGAAGAAGAAACTGATTCACTAATCAGTTTAGAAGAAACTGAGCATAATGGTGAAGAATTAGAATACCAAGAGGAATATGCACATGAGAATGAGGACATCAATGAGGTTGAGAAGTGGGAAAAAGATGAGCCAGGATGTGGTTACTTTAGGCCAGCATCACCACACCATACTTCACATGGTTACACCCACCAAACCCAAAGCAACAAAGGTAATAGTTGTGAACAATTTGATTTTCAACTCATAACCTTTTCAGGTCATAAGCAAGGACCAGAAGCTTATATAATTTGGGAGAGGGAACTAGAGTATTGGTTTCGGTTCCACAACATCCCAAAGGAGGAGAGACTAGCCCATGCTGCTAGCTCACTTGTTGGAGAAGCTCATTCATGGTGGTTAAGTGAAGAACTTATGTCTCACTACATTAAGCCAATCCTTACATGGGGAGATCTCAAGCAGCGAATGTACAGGGAGTTTGTACTGAGGTTCCACAACCAGGGCTACACACCTAAGAGGCTTATGTTTCAGAAAATTACAAGAGAGGCTAAGAAACCACTTCAGGTGAAGGAGGTTCAACAAAGTTCGATTTTTATACCCTCCTTTGAACTCCAAGTAAAATCACCTCAAGGTAAGTCCTCTAACTCTAACTCTGTTAAGTTAAAAGAACCTACTTGTTATAGATGTCATAAGAGAGGACATTTTGCTGCAACTTGCCCTGATAGAGTAGTAAACAAATCAACTTCATTAGAACCAAAACCGGCTTTAGAAGAGATGAGCACTAATCTAGTTGAATCAAGTTTTAACTCTTCCAATTCAAGATTAATGCACTTGTCTTTGCCAAAGGAAGTTGTTACAGGAAGCACTAGGGAGACTGGATATCTTGAATATGGCGTGGCTAAACACACTGAAGAGCAAAATTATGGAGCAATCAGAGCATACCAAGACAAAGAGCAAACAATACTTCAACTAGCTAATAGCATCAATGTGAGCTTAAATATTTCAAGGCCTATCTCAATGATTTTAAACTCAGATATAATTCACTTGTTTCTTGTCCAAAATGCTGAGATTGTTGTAGGTTATAAGGATGTGAAAGAAGTTCCACCAGACAAGCATTTGTTGCTAGAAGAATCAACAAAGAGTACTACCACCAATGCCACCAACGAAGTGAAGGATAAAACGAATCAACTAAGGAGGAGCAACCACACCCAGTACCAGAACAGAGGAGTTATCCTATCCTACCTACTCCAAGGAGAACCCCCAGATGTCCCAGCCATCACCAAACATCAATCTTATCAAGGTAAGACCCTAAACTCTCAAAGGAGAATGAAAGCTAACTTGCTTTCACTTGGTGCAGGGGATCTAGTTTCGAGGTCGAAACTTCTTCAAGAGGGAGAGTATGATGAGGACATCAAGTCATCATCAACCCAGGAGCAAGGAATCATGAGTCTTGGAGAAGGAAGCATGAAGCTGAGGAGAGCTAAGCAGACATGTGAGCAGAGTTCAGCTCAAATGGAGGCCAATACGAATCATTTCAGCTCAACCATCACTTGGAGAACACACTCAACTCACCTAGAGTTCACCTCGAAGAAGAATCAGTTGAAAAGGAGTTCATATGAAGGAGATATTGAAGATACAACTTGGAAGATCTTCAATGAACCCGCTGGAGACATACGACCACTAATAAATTCATTCCAGCCAAAAGACGACGAATCAAGCAACAAGACAAGATGTTTTGGAAACTTGACTCACCATAGAACCGAGGAAAATTGGATTCATCCCAAAATTCTCTATGGTTTAGAAGTTATTCAGTTTGCAAACCGGGTGAACTCCAAGTTACCCGATTTGGACCAGCGAGCACTAATTGGAGGATTTCGACTCAACCAGGAGGAATTAAGCTGTGAGACGACCTGTTATGGACACTTCATTCATCAGGGAATCCGGGATAATTTGAATCAGGCCGGAATTCATTACGGTTTGAAAGTTATTCAATTTCTAATCCAGGAGATCCTACACTTGCCTTATTTGGAAGCTCATGGATTCAATCATCTACAAACCAGACTTTGGCGAACAGGGGAAGCATCTACGCATTCAAGAGACACATCTGACCATCCAGAAGGTTCAGAAAACATCTTACCATGCACCAAAACCCACAGGATCAGGCGGATCCTCACCTTTGAATACTTTCCATTTTCGGTTGTATTCACACTTGGAGCAATAAGTGTCCAACGGCTATCTCTGCTCAACAGCTACGACTTGGACTTAATTCAGGGCATTCAGAATGTGCCAGAGAAGCTCACCTACCCCCTTAAACCGTCCAGATACAAAGGAGACCTCACTTGCCCCATTTGGACTGATTTGCTCATTATTGTCCAACAGCTAGTTTTTGCATTCCTTTGTTGATTCTATTGTTTATTTTAGACCCTTAGAACGTGTAGAGCAACTATATAAGCTCAGTTAGACCATTGTATAATTCACCCTTGATCATTGAAAGTAATAGAAACCTTTTGTTCTTTTCACAAAGTCAGAATTCTTTGTGTTCATTTCTCTTTAGAGTCTTAAGTGTGTGATTCACTTTAGGTCTATAGAAACCCACGAATTGAGAGTGCTTGAGTGATTCAATACTCTTATTTGTGCCACTGATTGAGCGAGTCAATCCCTTTCACCTCCATCTCTACCATCGTTTCCACCTTCCGCAAGTTCAAGCTTGGAATCTCTTGATCATTGAGTGATCTTAAGTTGGTGTGATTCCAATCTTATATCATTCCACCAGTCTAGCAGACATTCTAGGTGGCCATTGGTTCTAACTCCCAAGCCAAAGATGCGCCAAACAACACTCTTTACTTGTCTCAATGAGACAATCAAGCCAAAGTACCAAATATTATCTTGAATCTGTTAAGCTTTCAAACATAAGAAAGTGAGTGTGGAACTTCCTAGTGAGGGCACACTCACGCTTGTGGAAGTTCCAAATGTGCCAAGAATAAAGCAAGTAATTAGAGAGAATGTATAAGTGAAGTATAAAGAGTTTTTGGAGTAACCAAAGTATGATGAAGAGTGTAATGTAAGAGTGTGCGGAAGTGTAATGTGAGTTTGATGGAGAGTGTAGCGGAAGCAATCATGAAGCCACAAGGCTTAGTAACAAAGGTAGCTTGACCATTAATCATACTCACTCAGCTGTAGCTTGACCATCTTGGTCTTATACTTGGAGAGTATGAAACATTTTGATCTAAGCCATAAGGCTTATCAACAAGGCATCAAACCATCGTGCTCAGCATCCATCATGGGTGAGCATCAACCATGGTGCACACACATCCGACATGGCTTGAGCATCACACCATCGTGCATTGGCATCCATCATGGTTGAGCATCAGACCATTGTGCTCAGGCTTTTCCGTCATTGCTGCTGATCATCAAAATAAAAAGAGAGATTTCATCTCTTGTCACAAAAGACAAAGCTGCAAGGACAACACCTATAAGGAAGTTTCCTGCAAGCATTATAGCAAACACATCAAGGAGAACCACACAAAAGTGTGTTCTAAAGATTCAAACTTATGTAAGAAACTCAGAGAGTGTATTAGATGTAACCAAGAGTATATTGTATGGTGAATGGTGAGAATGGCTGAAGTGTGATGAGTATGAGCGGAAGCAACATTCAGTCCATGGCCTTCTAGCTTCATGGATGAACAAAAATGCTGGTGAGACTTTTAACTTCCCACCAGTCTTTCATTTAAGGGGTGAAGGACAACTCCTTTCAAGGGTTTCCTACAACCTTAATCAACAAACACATTAGAGAAACTCACATTTAGTGATTTCTGAGTGTGTAAATATTGTGTCAATGGAACAAAACAATTGTGTTCATCAACCAAACAAAGCCACTCAAGGCCAAACACTTTTCAAAATATTTTCCAGAATTTTGAACCTTTCAAATGAATTTTTCAAAGACTTTTCTTTTCAAGGAAAAATTGCAAAACAATTTAAAACAATTTTCCAAGAATTTTAAAACTTTTAAAATAGCTTCTCAGAGCCAAATTCCTTAGGAACAAATTGAAATAATTTTTAAAAATACTCCTTGATTTTTAAAAAATATATTCCCAAAAACTTTTCAAAAAAGATTTTCAAAGAGGAATTTTTTCTAAAATCATTTTCAAGGTTATAAAAAACCTTTTAAAAATCCCAAAACAACGATTTTAAAAATATTCTGGACTATTTTAAAATACTTTCCAAAGACAGATTAATTATAAATGCTTTTCAAAACATTTTTCAAAATTCAAATCCTTTTCAAAAATTACAAGTTCTTCAGAAACATAATCAATCTCTTTCCTCCCTCAAGCATTAGCTCCTTCAGATTTTAAATCCTTCAACCAATCTCTTTAAATGAGATAAATGAGGGATAGATGAAGAGTGTTTGAGAAGAAGCAACTTCATCTTTAAAATTCGATTCAAGCATAAAAAACAGATGAAGTCTTTTGTTCCATTTCCCTCCCTTAAGCTTTGTTCTTTGAATCTCACATCAAGATCAGAACCAAAGCTTATACATGGAAGAAAAGAAACCAAAAACGAAATGACCTTTGCTTATCCTCTTCAAGGAATCCTTGGACTAAGCAAAGGACAAACATGATTTCAAAAACAAATCGATTTAAGAAAAGGGTTTTTCAAAGCAAAGTTGTAATCTTTCTAAGAAGAAATCCTTTAAATTTAACAATTTGAATTTAACAATTTGAAATCAAACTTTTGAAAAACAAGACCCATCCTTACTCTCTACTCTACTAACACTTTGACTCCTTGCTATCACAGATCTTCAAAAGCGATTTCAACAAGGAGTGAGAGAGAGAGATCATTGGGTAAAAGAATGAGAAGTGAGTTCAGTCCAAGAGAGCAACCTGGCTCTGATACCATAAAGTATTTTATGAGAACTGAACTTACTTCAACAAAGGAAGAGACAATCAACTTGTGATTGAATCCTCTTAACAAATCATCAACACAACCAACTGAACTAGAAAGATAAATCGGTTGTGAAGAGAAAGAACACACTAGTTTGAGACTTATCCTTATGAGTACAACAACACTTAGAGTTTGTGTACATAAACAAGGAAGGATAAAGAATCAGAAAGCTAGGTGTTTAAGCACAGAATAAGAAAGAGTTTGAGTGATTATTTAGACAAGAATGGTTAGCCTTTCAGGCTAACCCACACGCTTAATCCCTTCTCTCTACATGGAGCGATTTGATAATCAACTAAGTAAAGAAGAAGAAAGCTAAACGGAAGTGTGCAAAAGAAGACTTGTCTATTGTATTTTCTGTGTGTTAATTACAAAGAGGAGAGTGTCTTTATATAGACAACACCCACGAAATTGGTCTCTACACAAAGACAAAATCAACAACAATATTAAAATGGAAGAGAGGTTGCTGAAAGTGACAGCACATAACAGCTCTTTCTTAAGTCTAACATGTGACTCTTGCTTCCTCTTCCTTATTTGAATTCAATGTTTGTGGAGGCAATTGGAGACCTTCTAGAACACTTCACAGCTCCTCTTAGGCGTGCACACACTCATTGGGCTTGATTCACATCTCTTATTGGGTCTTGTACGGACAGTCCAAATAAGAGATAGTACGGATGGCCCAAATGCTGAGTATACTCCATTGGAGTTTCAATCCGCCATCTTCATGCTGCTTAATGTTTGGTCGCCAGCCTCTTCAGCTGGCTCCTCCTCTTGCACTTCATGTGCTTCTTTATGTGAGCCTGAGTTTGCTTGTATCAAGTCTTCATTCCTTGCAACACACTTCATGACTTCACAGCCTCCTTTTCTTGTATACACATGGTTTGATCACTTCTTTGGTGTCTTGGCCATGTGTTACTTCTTCTTGGGGCTTGATTATGCTTTGACTCAACTCCTCTTCTTCAGTTTGATATGGAGATGCTTGGCCTTCACTTCCTTTGTTTGGCCTTCACATCTCCTTTACTTGATCTACTCTAATAGTTTAGAAACCTGATAGGACATTTTTTGGACCCCAAATATGCTTTCTAAGCTTTTATAAGGTACACATTAAAGTGCTCTTTTGGGAACACAAACTTGTATCCCATCCTTCGCGTTCTATCTTTATAAGATGTTTTGCGAAAATAGTTTTGTTTAGAAACCTCATAGGACATTTTTTGGACCCCAAATATGCTTTCTAAGCTTTTATAAGGTACACATTAAAGTGCTCTTTTGGAACACAAACTTGTATCTCATGCTCCGGGCTCTATCTTTATACGAAGTTTTGCGAAAATAGTTTTGTTTAGAAACCTCATAGGACATTTTTTGGACCCCAAATATGCTTTCTAATCTTTTAAAAGGTACACATTAAAGTGCTCTTTTGGAACACAAACTTGTATCCCATGCTTCACGTTCTATCTTTGTAAGAAGTTTTGGGAAAATAGTTTTGTTTAGAAACCTCATAGGACATTTTTTGGACCCCAAATATGCTTTCTAAGCTTTTATAAGGTACACATTAAAGTGCTCTTTTGGGAACACAAACTTGTATCCCATGCTTCGCGTTCTATCTTTATAAGAAGTTTTGCGAAAATAGTTTTGTTTAGAAACCTCATAGAACATTTTTTGGACCCCAAATATGCTTTCTAAGCTTTTATAAGGTACACATTAAAGTGCTCTTTTGGAACACAAACTTGTATCTCATGCTTCGCGTTCTATCTTTATAAGAAGTTTTGCGAAAATAGTTTTGTTTAGAAACCTCATAGGACATTTTTGGACCCCAAATATGCTTTCTAAGCTTTATAAGGTACACATTAAAGTGCTCTTTTGAACACAAACTTGTATCCCATGCTTCGTGTTCTATCTTTATAAGAAGTTTTGCGAAAATAGTTTTGTTTAGAAACCTCATAGGACATTTTTGGACCCCAAATATGCTTTCTAAGCTTTTATTAGGTACACATTAAAGTGCTCTTTTGGAACACAAACTTGTATCCCATGCTTCGCGTTCTATCTTTATAAGAAGTTTTGCGAAATAGTTTGTTTAGAAACCTCATAGGACATTTTTTGGACCCCAATATGCTTTCTAAGATTTTATAAGGTCCACATTAAAGTTCTCTTTTGGAACACAAACTTGTATCCCATGCTTCGCGTTCTATCTTTATAAGAAGTTTTGGGAAAATAGTTTTGTTTAGAAACCTCATAGGACATTTTTTCGACCAAAAATATGCGTTCTAAGCTTTTATAAGGTACACATTAAAGTGCTCTTTTGGGAAGACAAACTTGTATCCCATCCTTCGCGTTCTATCTTTATAAGAAGTTTTGCGAAAATAGTTTTGTTTAGAAACCTCATAGGACATTTTTTGGACCCCAAATACGCTTTCTAAGCTTTTATAAGGTTTCTAAGATTTTAAAAGGTACACATTAAAGTGCTATTTTGGAACACAAACTTGTATCCCATGCTTCGCGTTCTATCTTAATAAGAAGTTTTGCGAAAATAGTTTTGTTTAGAAACCTCATAGGACATTTTTTGGTCCCCAAATATGGTTTCTAAGATTTTAAAAGGTACACATTAAAGTGCTATTTTGGAACACAAACTTGTATCCCATGCTTCGCGTTCTATCTTTATAAGAAGTTTTGCGAAATTAGTTTTGTTTAGAAACCTCATAGGACATTTTTTGGACCCCAAATATGCTTTCTAAGCTTTTATAAGGTACACATTAAAGTGCTCTTTTGGGAACACAAACTTGTATCCCATCCTTCGCGTTCTATCTTTATAAGATGTTTTGCGAAAATAGTTTTGTTTAGAAACCTCATAGGACATTTTTTGGACCCCAAATATGCTTTCTAAGCTTTTATAAGGTACACATTAAAGTGCTCTTTTGGAACACAAACTTGTATCCCATGCTTCGCGTTCTATCTTTATAGGAAGTTTTGCGAAAATAGTTTTGTTTAGAAACCTCATAGGACATTTTTTTGACCCCAAATATGCTTTCTAAGCTTTTATAAGGTACACATTAAAGTGCTCTTTTGGAACACAAACTTGTATCCCATGCTTCGCGTTCTATCTTAATAAGAAGTTTTGCGAAAATAGTTTTGTTTAGGAACCTCATAGGACATTTTTGGACCCCAAATATGCTTTCTAAGCTTTTATAAGGTACACATTAAAGTGCTCTTTTGGAACACAAACTTGTATCCCATGCTTCGCGTTCTATCTTTATAAGAAGTTTTGCGAAAATAGTTTGTTTAGAAACCTCATAGGACATTTTTTGGACCCCAAATATGCTTTCTAAGCTTTTATAAGGTACACATTAAAGTGCTCTTTTGGAACACAAACTTGTATCCCATGCTTCGCGTTCTATCTTTATACGAAGTTTTGCGAAAATAGTTTTGTTTAGAAACCTCATAGGACATTTTTTTGACACCAAATATGCTTTCTAAGATTTTATAAGGTACACATTAAAGTGCTCTTTTGGAACACAAACTTGTATCCCATGCTTCGCGTTCTATCTTTATAAGAAGTTTTGCGAAAATAGTTTTGTTTAGAAACCTCATAGGACATTTTTTGGACCTCAAATATGCTTTCTAAGCTTTTATAAGGTACACATTAAAGTGCTCTTTTGGAACACAAACTTGTATCCCATGCTTCGCGTTCTCTCTTTATAGGAAGTTTTGCGAAAATAGTTTTGTTTAGAAACCTCATAGGACATTTTTTGGACCCCAAATATGCTTTCTAAGCTTTTATAAGGTACACATTAAAGTGCTCTTTTGGAACACAAACTTGTATCTCATGCTTCCCGTTTTATCTTTATAAGAAGTTTTGCGAAAATAGTTTTGTTAGAAACCTCATAAACATTTTTTGGACCCCAAATATGCTTTCTAACTTTTATAAGTACACATTAAAGTGCTCTTTTGGAACACAAACTTGTATCCCATGCTTCGTGTTCTATCTTTATAAGAAGTTTTGCGAAAATAGTTTTGTTTAGAAACCTCATAGGACATTTTTTGGACCCCAAATATGCTTTCTAAGCTTTTATAGGTACACATTAAAGTGCTCTTTGGAACACAACTTGTATCCCATGCTTCGCGTTCTATCTTTATAAGAAGTTTTGCGAAAATAGTTTTGTTAGAAACCTCATAGGACATTTTTGGACCCCAAATGCTTTCTAAGATTTTATAAGGTCCACATTAAAGTCTCTTTTGGGACACAAACTTGTATCCCATGCTTCGCGTTCTATCTTTATAAGAAGTTTTGGGAAAATAGTTTGTTTAGAAACCTCATAGGACATTTTTCGACCAAAATATGCTTTCTAAGCTTTTATAGGTACACATTAAAGTGCTCTTTTGGAACACAAACTTGTATCCCATGCTTCGCGTTCTATCTTTATAAGAAGTTTTGCGAAAATAGTTTTGTTTAGAAACCTCATAGGACATTTTTTGGACCTCAAATATGCTTTCTAAGCTTTTATAAGGTTTCTAAGATTTTAAAAGGTACACATTAAAGTGCTATTTTGGAACACAAACTTGTATCCCATGCTTCGCGTTCTATCTTAATAAGAAGTTTTGCGAAAATAGTTTTGTTTAGAAACCTCATAGGACATTTTTTGGACCCCAAATATGGTTTCTAAGATTTTAAAAGGTACACATTAAAGTGCTATTTTGGAACACAAACT
>VHIU01000351.1:0-20224 GCA_010577795.1 Isatis tinctoria | reverse complement strand
ATCATAGGACATTTTTTGGACCCTAATATGCTTTCTAAGCTTTTATAAGGTACACATTAAAGTTCTCCTTTGGAACACAAACTTGTATCCCATGCTTCGCGTTTTACCTTATTAAGAAGTTTTGCGAAAATAGTTTTGTTTAGAAATCTCAAAGGACATTTTGTGGATCCCAAATATGATTTCTAAGCTTTTATAGGTACACATTAAGGTTCTCTTTTGGAACACAACTTGTATCCCATGCTTCGCGTTCTATTTTTACAAGAAGTTTTGCGAAAATAGTTTTGCTTAGAACCTTATAAGACATTTTTTGGACCCCAAATATGCTTTCTAAGCTTTTTTAAGGTAACATTAAAGTTCTATTTTGGAACACAAACTTGTATCCCATGCTTCGCTTCTATCTTTATTAGAAGTTTTGGGAAAATAGTTTTGTTTAGAAACCTCATAGGACATTTTTGGACCCCAAAATCTGCTTTCTAAGCTTTTATAAGTACACATTAAAGTTCTCTTTTGGAACACAAACTTGTATCCCATGCTTCGCGTTCTATTTCTACAAGAAGTTTTGCGAAAATAGTTTTGCTTAGAAACCTCATAGGAATTTTCGGACCCCAAATATTCTTTCTAAGCTTTTATAAGGTACACATTAAAGTTCTCTTTTGGAACACAAACTTGTATCCCATGCTTCGCGTTTATCTTTATAAGAAGTTTTGGGAAAAATAGTTTTGTTAGAAACATCATAGGACATTTTTTGGACCCCTAATATGCTTTCTAAGCTTTTATAAGGTACACATTAAAGTTCTCTTGTGAACACAAACTTGTATCCCATGCTTCGCGTTCTACCTTATTAAGAAGTTTTGCGAAAATATTTTTGTTTAGAAACCTCAAAGGACATTTTGTGGATCCAAAAATATGCATTCTAAGCTTTTATAAGGTACATATTAAAGTTCTCTTTTGGAACACAAACTTGTACGCGTTCTATTTTTACAAGAAGTTTTGCAAAATAGTTTTGCTTAGAAACTCATAAGACATTTTTTTACCCCAAATATGCTTTCTAAGTTTTTTAAGGTACACATTAAAGTTCTCTTTTGGAACACAAACTTGTATCTCATGCTTCGCGTTCTTTCTTTATAGAAGTTTTGGGAAAATAGTTTTGCTTAGAAACCTCATAGGACATTTTTTGGACCCCAACTATGCTTTCTAAGCTTTTATAAGGTACACATTTAAGTTCATGATGAGGAACTAGGAACCAACCAACCCATTCCCATCATGAGGCAAGCTCCAAGAACAAGATCCGGAACTAGAGACATGCGTGAGAGCTTCAACCTTGGAGTAGCAAGCTTATTCAACAACCAGAGCTTGGAGAGTATCACGGACCAGCTGAGCACGCTCAACATCACTGAAGAACAGCTAAGTGAAGATCAGCAAGACACGGTTCAAGCTCAAAAGAAAGAAGCAGCAGCTTGTATAGAAGCTTATCACATCCAAGTCGGTCCACATGATCATGAAGAAGAAGTGCATAAGACTTGGCCATTGTTCTCAATTCGACAAGAGCATGGAGTTTCCTTATTCAGCATCCAAGCTAAATGAAACGCTGCACTTCAATCACACACGGTTCAATCAATCAAGGTATGGTTTACTTCAAATTCAATTAAACTAACCGTGTGCTCTTGTTTTGTTTTCAGGTCGACTAAGTAGTTCAATTAGTTATTTCGGTTTAGTAGTTCATTAGCTTTGTAATTCGGTTAAGTTAGTTTTCTTTTCAGTACTTGTAATTCTTGTAATTTGCTTCAAGTCCCCAAGTAGGGCAAAGCTGCATCGGTTTGTTTATAAGGCCTCTAGAGCAGCCGTGTATCTTTACAACTCATATCAATAAAGAAACCGGAGCTTTTCATCTTTGAAAACCCTTTTGAAGTCTTGAGTTCGTGTGTAATATCGACCTTGAGCAAATCTTGACTTATCAAAGCTTAGATCCATAAGGCTTTGTGGCGTCTTCAATCCATTCCATCAACCGATCCAGCCAAAGAGAGTTGAACAACCAGTTGGCTTGATTCCATATCACTCGCATCATTCGACCATCACCTAGCTTGAAGGAGAGCGTTGAACAACCAGCCTTCTTGCTCCATATCCACCCTCGTGCTTACATCATTTTGGTATCAGAGCCGAAAGGTTCTTGATTCAAGGTGATATCTATCCTTGAAACGATTTTCCTTTCTGCTCTTTGTTAGTTCTTTGAGTTTTGTTTCTTTGTTTCCGCATCTTAAGAAAAACCATAAAAATCGTTTTTGATCTTTCATTATTTCTTTCTTGTTGCATTCATATATATTAAAAAAAAAAAAAAGGTTGGATCGATTGCTTGTGTGGACTTTGATTGCTGTGGTTTGTTTGTGATCTTAGGAGTAACCATCGAGTTGTTTACCTCTAGGAATCCATAGCCGCCGCCTGCTTTCTTGGTTTGTTTGCATTAGGTCGATAGTAGAAACCCTCCATACTTGCCATATTAGAACTTTGACAAAAAAAAAAGAATTTTCATATTGCACTTGTTTGTTTGTTCGAATTTGGTCTTGCCTCCTTGTAGTCAAAACCGAACTTGAACTTTGCCTTTTGTTAGTTTGATATTTCCATTTTGCTTGTTTCGATTCCTCCTTTTTGTCTTGTGTTGCGATTAGTTGGTTTCTTGCATTGCACTTTTCCTTTTTGTTATTTCCTTTCTTTGTTTCTTTTCCTTTTGCATTTGATCTTGTTTGTTACTTGTGTGTAGGCAAATGGGAGACAACCAAGAGCAACCTCAACCAACGTCACAACAACTCCTTGACGCAATAAGGAGCATCAGCGATCGCATGAATGTGATGGAGCAATTACTTCCACAAGCTCACGCACACAATGGACAAGGTCCACGGCGACATCAACCAAGGAACCAAGCTGATGATGGAGACACTGACAGTGACATGCCAAGCTTGGAGGATGATGCCGATCAGGAGGAAGGTCCTAGGCAAGATGAACAGCCAAATGGGCGACGCCGAGTTGTTCACAGGAACCAAAGACGAGACCATGATGATGACAATCCATGGCAAGGTGGTAAAGACATCAAGTTGAAACCTCCTACTTTTGCAGGCAAGGTGGACCCTGATGCATACATTGACTGGGAAAGAAGAATGGAGTATATCTATGATTACTATCAATACTCCGAGGGAAAGAAGGTCGCACTAGCAGCTGCTCAACTCACGGGCAATGCTCTAACATGGTGGGATCGTGAAGTCTCTGAAAGAAGGAGGCTTAGGCGTGGGCAAGTCAACCAATGGGATGACATGAGAGCTATGCTCAGAAAGAGGTATGTGCCTACATACTATTACCGAGACTTACACAAACGTTTTCGAAGTCTTTCTCAGGGAAACAGGTCAGTTGAGGAATACTTTGAGGAGTTTGAAGTTGTCAAGAACCGGTTAGAAGTTCAGGCACCAGATGAGACACTCATGGCTCAGTTCGTTGATGGACTTCAAGACCGCATTGCAAGGAAAGTGGAGAGACAAGTGTATGGAGACTTTGACGAGCTGATGCACTTTGCTACTCAAGCTGAACAACAAATCAAGAGGAAGATAGCCTCCACTCCACGCAACAAGAATACTTGGAGTCAGCCCAATCAAAAGACGTATGACAAGGGCAAGACACAAGTAGCTGATGATCGGTTCAAGAAGGACAAGGCCGAGACATCCAAAACCACTAAAACAGATTCAGGTACTCCTAGACCTAAGAAGAATCGTGATATAACCTGTTTTAAGTGTCAGGGCAAAGGACATTATGCCAATGAATGCCCAAACCGTCGTGTGATGCTGATCAACGACCAAGGAGAGTATGAGACTGAAGATGAACAAGAGCCAGAACCAACTGATTCTGAAGGAGAAATAACCGACTATCCTGAAGTGGGAGAGATATTGGTTACAAGGAGAGCTCTTAGTGCCATGTTTGAACCTGAAACCGTGCAAAGAGAGAACATCTTTCACACAAGATGCAACATACAATCAAAGGTATGTAGCTTGATTATTGATGGTGGTTCTTGCACTAACGTGGCTAGCAAGTATCTTGTTGATAAGTTAGGTCTCAAGACAACTAAGCACCCCAAGCCATACCGATTGAAATGGCTAAATGATGACACGGTGTTGAAGATTGGAGAGCAAGTATCCGTGCCTTTCAGTGTAGGCAAGTACACGGATGAAGTTAAATGCGATGTGGTTCCAATGGAGGCTGGACATCTCTTATTGGGAAGACCTTGGCAATATGACAAGGATACTCTTCACCATGGGCGAACTAATTTCTACTCATTCAGCCATAACAACCGCAAGCACAACTTAGCTCCTCTTACACCACAAGAAGTGTTTGAAATGCAAAAATCCATGAACCAAATAAACAAGGCTCGTAAGACCAACTTGTTTATTACTCCAACTTCGGTTTGTAAAGCTATTGATTGCAAAACACAGGTGCTACTAATGGTCTTTAGAGAATGTTTGCTTTCAGGTCCAATAGATTCGGAGCTGCCAACCGAAGTTAAAGAGCTTCTCAAGCAATTCGGAGATGTGTTTCCTGATGAGATTCCAGCTGGTTTACCTCCAGTCCGAGGCATTGAGCATCAGATAGATCTTATTCCCGGAGCTCCATTGCCTAACAGACCTGCGTATAGAGTTAATCCAGAAGAGTCTAAGGAGCTAGAGAAGCAAGTCCAAGAGTTAATGTCAAAAGGATACATCCGGGAGAGTTTAAGTCCTTGTGCCGTGCCAGTCTTGTTGGTGCCAAAGAAGGATGGAACCTGGAGGATGTGTGTGGATTGCCGAGCTATAAACAACATCACAATCAAGTATAGGCATCCAATACCACGCCTTGATGACATGCTAGATGAACTAAGTGGAGCCACAATCTTTTCAAAGATTGATCTTAAGAGCGGCTATCATCAAGTTCGAATGAAGGAAGGTGATGAATGGAAGACAGCCTTTAAGACCAAGAGAGGCTTATACGAATGGCTAGTCATGCCATTTGGACTCACCAATGCTCCAAGTACATTCATGAGACTCATGAATCACGTGCTAAGAGCATACATTTGTAAGTTTGTTGTTGTTTACTTTGATGATATTCTTATATACAGCACTTGCTTATCGGATCATTTGATCCATCTTGAGAAGGTTTTAAACACTCTGAGAGTAGAAGGCCTATACGCCAACCTCAAGAAGTGTACCTTCTGTACTGATCAAGTAGTTTTCCTAGGTTTTGTTGTAAGTTCTCAGGGTTTGCAAGTAGATGAGGAAAAGATCAAAGCAATCCGAGATTGGCCAACACCAACAACCATAGGACATGTGAGAAGTTTCCATGGCTAGCCAGCTTCTATAGGCGGTTTGTCCGAGACTTTAGCACCATTGCAGCCCCATTAACATCAGTTATCAAGAAAGACGTTGCATTCAAATGGGGAGAAGAACAAGAACAAGCTTTTCAGAAGCTCAAGGATCGTTTGATCCAATCACCGGTTTGTGTTTGCCTGACTTTGATAAAACATTTGAGATTGAATGTGATGCTTCAGGAACAGGAATTGGAGCTGTTCTAACTCAAGGAGGCAAACCGGTGGCATTCTTTAGTGAAAAGCTTCATGGAGCTTCACTAAACTATCCTACTTATGACAAGGAGCTATATGCGCTTGTAAGGTCTCTCGAAACTTGGCAACATTACTTATTATCTAAAGAGTTTGTTATTCATACAGATCATGAGACTCTAAAGTACTTAAGAGGCCAAACATCACTTAAGAAGAGACACGCAAGGTGGCTTCAATTTGTGGAGACGTTTCCCTATGTCATTAAGTACAAGAAGGGGAAAGAAAACATTGTAGCTGATGCACTTTCAAGGAGGCATGCCCTGATAGCTACAATGGAGGCCAAGGTTTTGGGTTTTGAGCACATCAAAGACCTATACAAGATGATCCCGACTTCAAAGACACCATCCAACTGTGCAACAAAGGCGCAATAGGTCCATTCTATTTGCAAGATGGTTTTCTTTTCAGGGATAAGAGGTTGTGCATTCCACAAGGATCAATGCGTGATCTAATACTAAGGGAAGCACACGGAGGAGGTCTCATGGGGCATTTCGGAATTGACAAAACGTTAAGCATTGTGATGGAGCATTTCTTTTGGCCACGCTTAAGGAGAGATGTGGAGCGCTTCTGTGCTAAGTGCATCACATGCCTACGAGCTAAATCCAGGTCACATCCACATGGTTTGTATACTCCATTACCTATTCCTAACATGCCATGGGTAGATGTTTCTATGGACTTTGTCTTAGGATTGCCGAGCATAAGGAGGAAGGATTCGATCTTTGTTGTTGTGGATCGATTCTCGAAGATGGCTCACTTCATCCCATGCAACAAGACCAATGATGCTACGCAAATAGCTGATTTGTTCTTCAAGGAGGTGGTGAAGTACCATGGCATTCCCCGCACCATAGTGTCAGACCGAGACACCAAGTTTCTAAGCCACTTTTGGAGAACACTATGGAGGAAGCTAGGCACAAAGCTTCTCTTCTCAACAACTTGCCATCCACAAACAGATGGACAAACTGAAGTTGTCAACCGCACTCTCTCAACCCTTTTAAGGGCTACGGTTGGTAAAAACTTAAGGAATTGGCTTGATTGTTTACCTTTCATTGAGTTTGCTTATAATCGTGTGCCACACTCTACTACTAAACTCTCTCCTTTTGAAGTTGTCTATGGTTTTAAACAAATACTCCACTAGATCTTATGCCTTTGGAACACAAAGAACAGATGATTAGCCAAGATGGAGTGGAGAAGGCCGAGTTTGTCAAG
This sequence comes from Isatis tinctoria, assembly GCA_010577795.1. Lineage (NCBI taxonomy): Eukaryota > Viridiplantae > Streptophyta > Magnoliopsida > Brassicales > Brassicaceae > Isatis > Isatis tinctoria. Next base: position 13,395 of record VHIU01000351.1, on the reverse strand, counting down.
AAGATCCATGAGAAAGTTAGAGAGAACATAGAGAAGAAGAACAAGCAAACGAGGAGTATGTGAACAAGAAACGCAAGAAGGTCACTTTGAAGAAGGAGATTGGGTTTGGCTACACATGAGGACAGAACGGTTTCCAAATGAAAGAAAATCTAAGCTATCACCACGAGGAGATGGTCCCTTCAAAGTCCTGAAGAAAATAAATGACAATGCGTATCACATTGATCTGCCAGGTGAGTTTAAAATTCTCATACATTTAATGTTTCTGATTTATCTCCCTTTGATGCAGATGAGACAATTCTGAGGACAGAATCTTCGCAAGGGGAGGGGATGATGAGGAACTAGGAACCAACCAACCCATTCCCATCATGAGGCAAGCTCCAAGAACAAGATCCGGAACTAGAGACATGCGTGAGAGCTTCAACCTTGGAGTAGCAAGCTTATTCAACAACCAGAGCTTGGAGAGTATCACGGACCAGCTGAGCACGCTCAACATCACTGAAGAACAGCTAAGTGAAGATCAGCAAGACACGGTTCAAGCTCAAAAGAAAGAAGCAGGCTTGTATAGAAGCTTATCACATCCAAGTCGGTCCACATGATCATGAAGAAGAAGTGCATAAGACTTGGCCATTGTTCTCAATTCGACAAGAGCATGGAGTTTCCTTATTCAGCATCCAAGCTAAATGAAACGCTGCACTTCAATCACACACGGTTCAATCAATCAAGGTATGGTTTACTTCAAATTCAATTAAACTAACCGTGTGCTCTTGTTTTGTTTTCAGGTCGACTAAGTAGTTCAATTAGTTATTTCGGTTTAGTAGTTCATTAGCTTTGTAATTCGGTTAAGTTAGTTTTCTTTTCAGTACTTGTAATTCTTGTAATTTGCTTCAAGTCCCCAAGTAGGGCAAAGCTGCATCGGTTTGTTTATAAGGCCTCTAGAGCAGCCGTGTATCTTTACAACTCATATCAATAAAGAAACCGGAGCTTTTCATCTTTGAAAACCCTTTTGAAGTCTTGAGTTCGTGTGTAATATCGACCTTGAGCAAATCTTGACTTATCAAAGCTTAGATCCATAAGGCTTTGTGGCGTCTTCAATCCATTCCATCAACCGATCCAGCCAAAGAGAGTTGAACAACCAGTTGGCTTGATTCCATATCACTCGCATCATTCGACCATCACCTAGCTTGAAGGAGAGCGTTGAACAACCAGCCTTCTTGCTCCATATCCACCCTCGTGCTTACATCAGTTCAATTTTGGAACACAAACTTGTATCCCATGCTTCGCGTCCAATCTTTATAAGAATTTTTTGGAAAATAGTTTTGTTTAAAAACATCATCGGACATTTTTTGGACCCCAAATATGCTTTCTAAGCTTTTATAAGGTACACATTAAAGTTCGCCTTTGGAACACAAAATGTATCCCATGCTTCGCGTTCTACCTTATTAAGAAGTTTTGCGAAAACAGTTTTGCTTAGAAACCTCATAAGACATTTTTTGGACCCCAAATATGCTTTCTAAGCTTTTATAAGGTACACATTAAAGTTCTCTTTTGGAACACAAACTTGTATCCATGCTTCGTGTTCTATCTTTATAAGAAGTTTTGGAAAATAGTTTTGTTTAGAAACATCATAGGACATTTTTGGAACCCCTAATATGCTTTCTAAGCTTTTAAAAGGTACACATTAAAGTTCTCCTTTGGAACACAAACTTGTATCCCATGCTTCGCGTTTTACCTTATTAAGAAGTTTTGCGAAAATAGTTTTGTTTAGAAATCTCAAAGGACATTTTGTGGATCCCAAATATGATTTCTAAGCTTTTATAAGGTACACATTAAGGTTCTCTTTTGGAACACAAACTTGTATCCCATGCTTCGCGTTCTACCTTAATAAGAAGTTTTGCGAAAATAGTTTTGCTTAGAAACCTCATAAGACATTTTTTGGACCCCAAATATGCTTTCTAAGCTTTTATAAGGTACACATTAAAGTTCTCTTTTGGAACACAAACTTGTATCCCATGCTTCGCGTTCTATTTTACAAGAAGTTTTGCGAAAATAGTTTTGTTTTAAAACCTCAAAGGACATTTTGTGGATCCCAAATATGCATTCTAAGCTTTTATAAGGTACATATTAAAGTTCTCTTTTGGAAGACAAACTTGTATCCCATGCTTCGCGTTCTATTTCTACAAGAAGTTTTGCGAAAATAGTTTTCTTAGAAACCTCATAGGATATTTTTTGGACCCCAAATATTCTTTCTAAGCTTTTATAAGGTACACATTAAAGTTCTCTTTTGGAACACAAACTTGTATCCCATTCTTCACGTTCTATTTTTACAAGAAGTTTTGCGAAAATAGTTTTGCTTAGAAACCTCATAAGACATTTTTTTACCCCAAATATGCTTTCTAAGCTTTTATAAGGTACACATTAAAGTTCTCTTTTGGAACACAAACTTGTATCCCATGCTTCGCAATCTATCTTTATTAGAAGTTTTGGGAAAATAGTTTTGTTTAGAAACCTCATAGGACATTTTTTGGACCCCAAATACGCTTTCTAAGCTTTTATAAGGTACACATTAAAGTTCTATTTTGGAACACAAACTTGTATCCCATGCTTCGCGTTCTATTTTTACAAGAAGTTTTGCGAAAATAGTTTTGCTTAGAAACGTCATAGGATATTTTTTGGACCCCAAATATGCTTTCTAAGCTTTTATAAGGTACACATTAAAGTTCGCCTTTGGAACACAAACTTGTATCCCATGCTTCGCGTTCTACCTTATTAAGAAGTTTTGCGAAAATAGTTTTGCTTAGAAACCTCATAAGACATTTTTGGACCCCAAATATGCTTTCTAAGCTTTTATAAGGTACACATTAAAGTTCTCTTTTGAACACAAACTTGTATCCCATGCTTCGCGTTCTATTTTTACAAGAAGTTTTGCGAAAATAGTTTTGTTTAGAAACCTCAAAGGACATTTTGTGGATCCCAAATATGCATTCTAAGCTTTTATAAGGTACATATTAAAGTTCTCTTTTGGAAGACAAACTTGTATCCCATGCTTCGCGTTCTATTTTTACAAGAAGTTTTGCGAAAATAGTTTTGCTTAGAAACCTCATAGGATATTTTTTGGACCCCAAATATGCTTTCTAAGCTTTTATAAGGTACACATTAAAGTTCTCTTTTGGAACACAAACTCGTATCCCATGCTTCACGTTCTATAAGAAGTTTTGCGAAAATAGTTTTGCTTAGAAACCTCATAACACATTTTTTGGACCCCAAATATGCTTTCTAAGCTTTTATAAGGTACATATTAAAGTTCTCTTTTGGAACACAAACTTGTATCCCATGCTTCGGAATCTATTTTTACAAGAAGTTTTGCGAAAATAGTTTTGCTTAGAAACGTCATAGGATATTTTTTGGACCCCAAATATGCTTTCTAAGCTTTTATAAGGTACACATTAAAGTTCGCCTTTGGAACACAAACTTGTATCCCATGCTTCGCGTTCTACCTTATTAAGAAGTTTTGCGAAAATAGTTTTGCTTAGAAACCTCATAGGACATTTTTTGGACCCCAAATATGCTTTCTAAGCTTTTATAAGGTACACATTAAAGTTCTCTTTTGGAACACAAACTTGTATCCCATGCTTCGCGTTCTATTTTTACAAGAAGTTTGCGAAAATAGTTTTGCTTAGAAACCTCATAAGATATTTTTCTGGACCCCAAATATGCTTTCTAAGCTTTTATAAGGTACACATTAAAGTTCTCTTTTGGAACACAACTTGTATCCCATGCTTCGCGTTCTATCTTTATAAGAAGTTTTGGAAAATAGTTTTGTTTAGAAACATCATAGGACATTTTTTGGACCCAAAAATATGCTTTCAAAGCTTTTATAAGGTACACATAATGTTTTCCTTTGGAACACAAACTTGTATCCATGCTTCGCGTTTCACCTTATTAAGAAGTTTGCGAAAATAGTTTTGTTTAAAACCTCAAAGGACATTTTGTGGATCCAAATATGCATTCTAAGCTTTTATAAGGTACATATTAAAGTTCTCTTTTCGAAAAACAAACTCGTATCCCATGCTTCGCTTTCTATTTTTACAAGAATTTTTGCGAAAATAGTTTTACTTAGAAACCTCGTAGGACATTTTGTGGAACCTAATATGCTTTCTAAGCTTTTATAAGGTACACATTAAAGTGCTCTTTTGGAACACAAACTTGTTTCCCATGCTCCGCGTTCTACCTTTACAAGAAGTTTTGCAAAAATATTGTTTGCTTAGAAACCTCATAGGACATTCATTGTTTGGACCCCAACTATGCTTTCTAAGCTTTTATAAGGTACAACATTTAAGTTCTCTTTTGGAACACAACTTGTATCCCATGTTTCGCGTCCAATCTGTATAAGAAGTTTTTGGAAAATAGTTTTGTTTAAAACATCATCGGACATTTTTTGACCCAAATATGCTTTCTAAGCTTTTATAATGTACGCATTAAAGTTCGCCTTGGAACACCAAACTTGTATCACATGCTTCGCGTTCTACCTTATTAAGAAGTTTTGCGAAAATAGTTTTGCTTAGAAACCTCATAAGACATTTTTTGGACCCCAAATATTCTTTCTAAGCTTTTATAAGGTACACATTAAAGTTCTCTTTTGGAACACAAACTTGTAATCCATGCTTCGTGTTCTATCTTTATAAGAAGTTTTGGAAAAATAGTTTTGTTTAGAAACATCATAGGACATTTTTTGGACCCCTAATATGCTTTCTAAGCTTTTATAAGGTACACATTAAAGTTCTCCTTCGGAACACAAACTTGTATCCCATGCTTCGCGTTTTACCTTATTAAGAAGTTTTGCGAAAATAGTTTTGTTTAGAAATCTCAAAGGACATTTTGTGGATCCCAAATATGATTTCTAAGCTTTTATAAGGTACACATTAAGGTTCTCTTTTGGAACACAAACTTGTATCCCATGCTTCGCGTTCTATTTTTACAAGAAGTTTTGGGAAAATAGTTTTGTTTAGAAACCTCATAGGACATTTTTGGACCCCAAATATGCTTTCTAAGCTTTTTTAAGGTACACATTAAAGTTCTATTTTGGAACACAAACTTGTATCCCATGCTTCGCGTTCTATCTTTATTAGAAGTTTTGGGAAAATAGTTTTGTTTAGAAAACTCATAGGACATTTTTTGGACCCCAAATATGCTTTCTAAGCTTTTATAAGGTACACATTAAAGTTCTCTTTTGGAACACAAACTTGTATCCCATGCTTCGCGTTCTATTTCTACAAGAAGTTTTGCGAAAATAGTTTTGCTTAGAAACCTCATAGGATATTTTTTGGACCCCAAATATCTTTCTAAAGTTTATAAGGTACACATTAAGTTCTCTTTTGGAACACAAAATTGTATCCATGCTTCGCGTTCTATCTTTATAAGAAGTTTTGGAAAAATAGTTTTGTTTAGAAACATCATAGGACATTTTTTGGACCCCTAATATGCTTTCTAAGCTTTTATAAGGTACACATTAAAGTTCTCCTTTGGAACACAAACTTGTATCCCATGCTTCGCGTTCTACCTATTAAGAAGTTTTGCGAAAATATTTTGTTTAGAAACCTCAAAGGACATTTTGTGGATCCCAAAAATATGCATTTAAGCTTTTATAAGGTACATATTAAAGTTCTCTTTTGGAACACAAACTTGTATCGCGTTCTATTTTTACAAGAAGTTTTGCGAAAATAGTTTTGCTTAGAAACCTCATAAGACATTTTTTTACCCCAAATATGCTTTCTAAGCTTTTTTAAGGTACACATTAAAGTTCTCTTTTGGAACACAAACTTGTATTCATGCTTCGCGTTCTTTCTTATTAGAAGTTTTGGGAAAATAGTTTTGTTTAGAAACCTCTAGGACATTTTTGGACCCCAAATACGCTTTCTAAGCTTTTATAAGGTACACATTAAAGTTCTCTTTTGGAACACAAACTTGTATCCCATGCTTCGCGTTTATTTTACAAGAAGTTTTGCGAAAATAGTTTTGCTTAGAAACGTCATAGGATATTTTTTGGACCCCAAATATGCTTTCTAAGCTTTTATAAGGTACACATTAAAGTTCGCCTTTGGAACACAAACTTGTATCCCATGCTTCGCGTTCTACCTTATTAAGAAGTTTTGCGAAAATAGTTTTGCTTAGAAACCTCATAAGACATTTTTTGGACCCCAAATATGCTTTCTAAGCTTTTATAAGGTACACATTAAAGTTCTCTTTTGGAACACAAACTTGTATCCCATGCTTTGCGTTCTATTTTTACAAGAAGTTTTGCGAAAATAGTTTTGTTTAGAAACCTCATAGGACATTTTTGGACCCCAAATATGCTTTCTAAGGTTTATAAGTACACATTAAAGTTCTCTTTTGGAACACAAACTTGTATCCATGCTTCGCGTTCTCTTTCTACAAGAAGTTTTGCGAAAATAGTTTTGCTTAGAAACCTCATATGATATTTTTTGGACCCCAAATATGCTTTCTAAGCTTTTATAAGGTACACATTAAAGTTCTCTTTTGGAACAAAAACTTGTATCCCTGCTTCACGTTCTATAAGAAGTTTTGCGAAAATAGTTTTGCTTAGAAACTCATAAGACATTTTTTGGACCCCAAATATTTTTCTAAGCTTTTATAAGGTACACATTAAAGTTCTTTTGGAACACAAACTTGTAATCCATGCTTCGTGTTCTATCTTTATAAGAAGTTTTGGAAAAATAGTTTTGTTTAGAAACATCATAGGACATTTTTTGGACCCCTAATATGCTTTCTAAGCTTTTATAAGGTACACATTAAAGTTCTCTTCGGAACACAAAATTGTATCCCATGCTTCGCGTTTTCCTTATAAGAAGTTTTGCGAAAATAGTTTTGTTTAGAAATCTCAAAGGACATTTTGTGGATCCCAAATATGATTTCTAAGCTTTATAAGGTACACATTAAGGTTCTCTTTTGAACACAAACTTGTATCCCATGCTTCGCGTTCTATTTTTACAAGAAGTTTTGCGAAAATAGTTTTGCTTAGAAACCTCATAAGACATTTTTTGGACCCCAAATATGCTTTCTAAGCTTTTTTAAGGTACACATTAAAGTTCTATTTTGGAACACAAACTTGTATCCCATGCTTCGCGTTCTATCTTATTAGAAGTTTTGGGAAAATAGTTTTGTTTAGAACACTCATAGGACATTATTTGGACCCCAAATATGCTTTCTAAGCTTTTATAAGGTACACATTAAAGTTCTCTTTGGAACACAAACTTGTATCCCATGCTTCGCGTTCTATTTCTACAAGAAGTTTTGCGAAAATAGTTTTGCTTAGAAACCTCATAGGATATTTTTTGGACCCCAAATATTCTTTCTAAGCTTTTATAAGGTACACATTAAAGTTCTCTTTTGGACACACAAAATGTATCCCATGCTTCGCGTTCTATCTTTATAAGAAGTTTTGGAAAAATAGTTTTGTTTAGAAACCTCATAGGACATTTTTTGGACCCCTAATATGCTTTTAAGCTTTTATAAGGTACACATTAAAGTTCTCCTTTGGAACACAACATTGTATCCCATGCTTCGCGTTCTACCTTATTAAGAAGTTTTGCGAAAATATTTTTGTTTAGAAACCTCAAAGGACATTTTGTGGATCCCAAATATCATTTTAAGCTTTTATAAGGTACATATTAAAGTTCTCTTTTGGAACACAAACTTGTATCGCGTTCTATTTTTACAAGAAGTTTGCGAAAATAGTTTGCTTAGAAACCTCATAAGACATTTTTTTACCCCAAATATGCTTTCTAAGCTTTTTTAAGGTACACATTAAAGTCTCTTTTGGAACACAAACTTGTATCTCATGCTTCGCGTTCTTTCTTTATTAGAAGTTTTGGGAAAATAGTTTTGTTTAGAAACCTCATAGGACATTTTTTGGACCCCAAATACGCTTTCTAAGCTTTTATAAGGTACACATTAAAGTTCTCTTTTGGAACACAAACTTGTATCCCATGCTTCGCGTTCTATTTTTACAAGAAGTTTTGCGAAAATAGTTTTGCTTAGAAACGTCATAGGATATTTTTTGGACCCCAAATATGCTTTCTAAGCTTTTATAAGGTACACATTAAAGTTCGCCTTTGGAACACAAACTTGTATCCCATGCTTCGCGTTCTACCTTATTAAGAAGTTTTGCGAAAATAGTTTTGCTTAGAAACTTAAACATTCTCATAGACTTTTTGGACCCCAAATATGCTTTCTAAGCTTTATAAGGTACACATTAAAGTTCTCTTTTGGAACACAAACTTGTATCCCATGCTTTGCGTTCTATTTTTACAAGAAGTTTTGCGAAAATAGTTTTGTTTAGAAACCTCATAGGACATTTTTTGGACCCCAAATATGCTTTCTAAGGTTATAAGGTACACATTAAAGTTCTCTTTTGGAACACAAACTTGTATCCCATGCTTCGCGTTCTATTTCTACAAGAATTTGCGAAAATAGTTTTGCTTAGAAACCTCATATGATATTTTTTGGACCCCAAATATGCTTTCTAAGCTTTTATAAGGTACACATTAAAGTTCTCTTTTGGAACAAAAACTTGTATCCCATGCTTCACGTTCTATAAGAAGTTTTGCGAAAATAGTTTTGCTTAGAAACCTCATAACACATTTTTTGGACCCCAAATATGCTTTCTAAGCTTTTATAAGGTACACATTAAAGTTCTCTTTTGGAACACAAACTTGTATCCCATGCTTCGCAATCTATCTTTATTAGAAGTTTTGGGAAAATAGTTTTGTTTAGAAACCTCATAGGACATTTTTTGGACCCCAAATATGCTTTCTAAGCTTTTTTAAGGTGCACATTAAAGTTCTATTTTGGAACACAAACTTGTATCCCATGCTTCGCGTTCTATCTTTATTAGAAGTTTTGGGAAAATAGTTTTGTTTAGAAACCTCATAGGACATTTTTTGGACCCCAAATATGCTTTCTAAGCTTTATAAGGTACACATTAAAGTTCTCTTTTGGAACACCAAACTTGTATCCCATGCTTCGCGTTCTATTTCTACAAGAAGTTTGCGAAAATAGTTTGTTAGAAACCTCAGGAGATATTTGGACCCCTAATATTCTTTCTAAGCTTTTATAGGTACACATTAAAGTTCTCTTTTGAAACCAAACTTGTATCCCATGCTTCGCGTTCTATCTTTATAAGAAGTTTTGGAAAAATAGTTTTGTTTAGAAACACATCATAGGACATTTTTTGGAACCCTAATACGCTTTCTAAGCTTTTTAAGGTACACATTAAAGTTCTCTTTTGGAACACAAACTTGTATCCCATGTTTCGCGTTCTACCTTATTAAGAAGTTTTGCGAAAATAGTTTGCTTAGAAACCTCATATGATATTTTTTGGACCCCAAATATGCTTTCTAAGCTTTTATAAGGTACACATTAAAGTTCTCTTTTGGAACAAAAACTTGATCCCATGCTTCACGTTCTATAAGAAGTTTGCGAAAATAGTTTGCTTAGAAACCTCATAAGACATTTTTTGGACCCCAAATATTCTTTCTAAGCTTTTATAAGGTACACATTAAAGTTCTCTTTTGGAACACAAACTTGTAATCCATGCTTCGTGTTCTATCTTTATAAGAAGTTTTGGAAAAATAGTTTTGTTTAGAAACATCATAGGACATTTTTTGGACCCCTAATATGCTTTCTAAGCTTTTATAAGGTACACATTAAAGTTCTCCTTCGGAACACAAACTTGTATCCCATGCTTCGCGTTTTACCTTATTAAGAAGTTTTGCGAAAATAGTTTTGTTTAGAAATCTCAAAGGACATTTTGTGGATCCCAAATATGATTTCTAAGCTTTTATAAGGTACACATTAAGGTTCTCTTTTGGAACACAAACTTGTATCCCATGCTTCGCGTTCTATTTTTACAAGAAGTTTTGCGAAAATAGTTTTGCTTAGAAACCTCATAAGACATTTTTTGGACCCCAATATGCTTTCTAAGCTTTTTAAGGTACACATTAAAGTTCTATTTTGGAACACAAACTTGTATCCCATGCTTCGCTTCTATCTTTATTAGAAGTTTTGGGAAAATAGTTTTGTTTAGAAAACTCATAGGACATTATTTGGACCCCAAATATGCTTTCTAAGCTTTTATAAGGTACACATTAAAGTTCTCTTTTGGAACACAAAATTGTATCCATGCTTCGCGTTCTATTTCTACAAGAAGTTTTGCGAAAATAGTTTTGCTTAGAAACCTCATAGGATATTTTTTGGACCCCAATATTCTTTCTAAGCTTTATAAGGTACACATTAAAGTTCTCTTTTGGAACACAAAATTGTATCCCATGCTTCGCGTTCTATCTTTATAAGAAGTTTTGGAAAATAGTTTTGTTTAGAAACATCATAGGACATTTTTTGGACCCCTAATATGCTTTTAAGCTTTTATAAGGTACACATTAAAGTTCTCCTTTGGAACACAAACTTGTATCCCATGCTTCGCGTTCTACCTTATTAAGAAGTTTGCGAAAATATTTTGTTTAGAAACCTCAAAGGACATTTTGTGGATCCCAAATATGCATTTTAAGCTTTTATAAGGTACACATTAAGTTCTCTTTTGGAACACAAACTTGTATCGCGTTCTATTTTTACAAGAAGTTTTGCGAAAATAGTTTTGCTTAGAAACCTCATAAGACATTTTTACCCCAAATATGCTTTCTAAGCTTTTTAAGGTACACATTAAAGTTCTCTTTTGGAACACAAACTTGTATCTCATGCTTCGCGTTCTTTCTTATTAGAAGTTTTGGGAAAATAGTTTTGTTTAGAAACCTCATAGGACATTTTTTGGACCCCAAATACGCTTTCTAAGCTTTTATAAGGTACACATTAAGTTCTCTTTTGGAACACAAACTTGTATCCCATGCTTCGCGTTCTATTTTTACAAGAAGTTTGCGAAAATAGTTTTGCTTAGAAACGTCATAGGATATTTTTTGGACCCCAAATATGCTTCTAAGCTTTATAAGGTACACATTAAAGTTCGCCTTTGGAACACAAACTTGTATCCCATGCTTCGCGTTCTACCTTATTAAGAAGTTTTGCGAAAATAGTTTTGCTTAGAAACCTCATAAGACATTTTTTGGACCCCAAATATGCTTTCTAAGCTTTTATAAGGTACACATTAAAGTTCTCTTTTGGAACACAAACTTGTATCCCATGCTTTGCGTTCTATTTTTACAAGAAGTTTTGCGAAAATAGTTTTGTTTAGAAACCTCATAGGACATTTTTTGGACCCCAAATATGCTTTCTAAGGTTTTATAAGGTACACATTAAAGTTCTCTTTTGGAACACAAACTTGTATCCCATGCTTCGCGTTCTATTTCTACAAGAAGTTTTGCGAAAATAGTTTTGCTTAGAAACCTCATATGATATTTTTTGGACCCCAAATATGCTTTCTAAGCTTTTATAAGGTACACATTAAAGTTCTCTTTTGGAACAAAAACTTGTATCCCATGCTTCACGTTCTATAAGAAGTTTTGCGAAAATAGTTTTGCTTAGAAACCTCATAACACATTTTTGGACCCCAAATATGCTTTCTAAGCTTTATAAGGTACACATTAAAGTTCTCTTTTGGAACACAAATGTATCCCATGCTTCGCATTCTCTTTATTAGAAGTTTTGGGAAAATAGTTTTGTTTAGAAACCTCATAGGACATTTTTTGGACCCCAAATATGCTTTCTAAGCTTTTTTAAGGTACACATTAAAGTTCTATTTTGGAACACAAACTTGTATCCCATGCTTCGCGTTCTATCTTTATTAGAAGTTTTGGGAAAATAGTTTTGTTTAGAAACCTCATAGGACATTTTTTGGACCCCAAATATGCTTTCTAAGCTTTTATAAGGTACACATTAAAGTTCTCTTTTGGAACACAAACTTGTATCCCATGCTTCGCGTTCTATTTCTACAAGAAGTTTTGCGAAAATAGTTTTGCTTAGAAACCTCATAGGATATTTTTTGGACCCCTAATATTCTTTCTAAGCTTTTATAAGGTACACATTAAAGTTCTCTTTTGGAACACAAACTTGTATCCCATGCTTCGCGTTCTATCTTTATAAGAAGTTTTGGAAAAATAGTTTTGTTTAGAAACATCATAGGACATTTTTTGGACCCCTAATACGCTTTCTAAGCTTTTATAAGGTACACATTAAAGTTCTCTTTTGGAACACAAACTTGTATCCCATGTTTCGCGTTCTACCTTATTAAGAAGTTTTGCGAAAATAGTTTTGCTTAGAAACGTCATAGGATATTTTTTGGACCCCAAATATGCTTTCAAAGCTTTTATAAGGTACACATTAAAGTTCTCTTTTGGAACACAAACTTGTATCCCATGCTTCGCGTTCTATTTCTACAAGAAGTTTTGCGAAAATAGTTTTGCTTAGAAACGTCATAGGATATTTTTTGGACACCAAATATGCTTTCTAAGCTTTTATAAGGTACACATTAAAGTTCTCTTTTGGAACACAAACTTGTATCCCATGCTTCACGTTCTACATTTATAAGAAGTTTTGCGAAAATAGTTTTGCTTAGAAACCTCATAAGACATTTTTTGGACCCCAAATATGCTTTCTAACCTTTTATAAGGTACATGATGTGGACATGCAACCGGACCAACTAGAACCGATCATTCCTATTGTCAAAGATTCAACCCATGACTCGATCCAAGACTAGACGACTCAGAGAAGGGTTCAATAGAGCTGTAGCTGCACTCATCAACACCCATGAGTTCCAATGTTTGAGGCCAGAACCACAAGAAGAGAACTCAACTAAGGAACCTGACCTCGTCAAAGACTTTGCGTGACTAAACGTACAAGATGAGCAATGCCAAGTCAAGCAATGTGAGTCTATTCCTTTGGCAGGTACTAGAGTCATTAAGCAGCTAATATTCGAGTTGGAAGCTCAAGGAGAAGACAAGGAACGAGGTCCAAAGATTGGACAAGAAGACTTCAAGGAAGAGCCAATCAAGACCGAACCACAAGACAACCGAACTAAGCTAACCCAAGGTAAAGTATTCTCAATATTAACGATTTGTGCAGGTAAAGGAGAGTCTCCCAGTGGCTAAGAGCTCGCCAACAACCTTAGTTCGAGTCCTAGTAGAGTCTTTTTATTTGTTTAAGTTCGGACAATGTTTCCTTTTGTTTTGTTTTGCATTTTCGAATTGTATCATTTCCTTTTCTGTTGAGTCGGCCTTAGGGCTAGCTGATAGAGCTATTATAAAGCTCCCTTGCAGCCGTGTATTCTTTTTAACCTACCGATCAATAAAATAACGCAGTTCATCTAAGTTCTTAGCCGCCGCCTAATGATGAATCAGTCCGGAATTCATTATCAAGGTCTTCAATATGAGA
>VHIU01000384.1:0-22719 GCA_010577795.1 Isatis tinctoria | reverse complement strand
TGAACTCCAAATCTTCTTGATGCAAGTCGTTAATAGCTTTCTTGACTTCAAAGACTCGGCTGAGATTGGAGGTATTTCCATACACTTTTTCAAGTGTATCCCATAACTCTTTGGCTGTTTCACAATATGAGTAAGCCTCTAGAGTTTCAGGGTTGAGAGAGCCTTGGAGCAAGGATAGAACCGTTTGGTCTTCCTGAAACCAATCACTCTCTTCAAAAGGAACAATCGTTCCATCTCTTGTGAGCTCTTCTTTGGAAACTTCGTTTGTGATATGATTCCAAAGACGACGGCTACACAAGGCAGTTCTTGTGGTTCTTGCCCACAGCAGATAGTTCACTCCTTTGAGTGTAACATGGAGAGGTGCTTTCGTTGTAGATTTTGTTTCTTCCATGGATGAGGTTTCTTTGAATCGCTGGATAATAACAAGTACCAACGATTTAGTAATTCAAAAACAGGAAACTTGTTAAGAGCGCTCTCAAGGGTTTGAGCCTAGAGTTTACGAATAACAAGAATTTGAATATACTCTTAGAAACAACACAAGCACAGAAGAAGAAAGATAAAGAAGGCGTTTTAGCTATGAGCAGTTTGAATAGAGATTGTATGAACTGAAATGATGAGAGTTTGAGAGGAGATGAGAGATTAGATACACAGGATAGAACCTGGCTCTGATACCATAAGGGAATATTGCGGAATTAATAGAGTATTACTTGGAGAATTCAGAGAGGAATATGAGTTTTAGTGAAGAATCATAATGAAGAATATTAGAGAGAGAGCTTTAAGCGAGAGAGGAGAAGTGAAGGAGTAATCGTTTTCTTAAGTGTATTCAATACAAGGGCGATCACTCTCTTAATATAGAAGAAGAGGAGAGTGATCCAGATCGAGATTTGTAATGAGTACTTTGCAGAATAAACAAATAAAAGGTACAGCATGTGCTTCAAGGAAAGCAGATCGAGCACATGGAAGTGAGACTGCATCATGGTGGTCTTTGTGTGATCGGTTGTTCACATGCTCTTCAATCTAACAACCGATCAAGGTAAGTTTCTTCATCCATCAAGGTAACTCCCTTCTTGCTTTCACCTCTTTTACTTTTCACTTCTTACCTTTTACTTCTTACTTTTACTGCACTTATTTTCACCTTGCGTTTAGCTTTCTCTTTTATTGGTTAAGGTAGACAGGCTCATGTGATCTTGATATATTCACGCCTTTGGTTCAACAGTGCACCGTTTCACTTAAGTAGCTTGGATGCTGAATAAGGAAACTTCATGGTCTTGTCGTATGGGAAGCAATGGCCAAGTCTTGTGCGGTTCTTCTTCATGCTCTTGTGGACCCACTTGAATATGATAAGCTTCTATGTGTGTTGCTGGTCCTTGTTCCTTAGCTCGCTCCGAGTCTTGCTCTTCAGTTGATCCTTCAATGGAGTTGAATAGGCTAGCAACTCCTAGATAAAAGCTTTCACGCATGTCTCTTGTTCATGATCTTGTTCTTGGAGCTTGCCTCATGAATGGAATGGGTTGATCAGCTCCTAGTTCCTCATCATTGGCGTTCTATCTTTATAAGAAGTTTTGGAAAAATAGTTTTGTTTAAAAACATCATAGGACATTTTTTGGTCCCCTAATATGCTTTCTAAGCTTTTATAAGGTACACATTAAAGTTCTCCTTTGGAACACAAGCTTGAATCCCATGATTCGCGTTCTACCATATTAAGAAGTTTTGCGAAAATAGTTTTGTTTAGAAACCTCAAAGGACATTTTGTGGATCCCAAATATGCATTCTAAGCTTTTATAAGGTACATATTAAAGTTCTCTTTTGGAACACAAACTTGTATCCCATGCTTCGCGTTCTATTTTTACAAGAAGTTTTGCAAAAATAGTTTTGCTTAGAAACCTCATAAGACATTTTTTGGACCCCAAATATGCTTTCTAAGCTTTTTAAGGTACACATTAAAGTTCTCTTTTGGAACACAAACTTGTATCTCATGCTTTGCGTTCTATCTTTATTAGAAGTTTTGGGAAAATAGTTTTGTTTAGAAACCTCATAGGACATTTTTTGGACCCCAAATATGCTTTCTACGCTTTTCTAAGGTACACATTAATGTTTTCCTTTGGAACACAAACTTGTATCCCATGCTTCGCGTTCTACCTTATTAAGAAGTTTTGCGAAAATAGTTTTGTTTAGAAACCTCAAAGGACATTTTGTGGATCCCAAATATGCAATCTAAGCTTTTATAAGGTACATATTAAAATTCTCTTTTGGAACACAAACTCATATCCCATGCTTCGCGTTCTATTTTTACAAGAAGTTTTGCGAAAATAGTTTTACTTAGAAACCTCGTAGGACATTTTGTGGACCCCAAATATGCTTTCTAAGCTTTTATAAGGTACACATTAAAGTGCTCTTTTGGAACACAAACTTGTTTCCCATGCTTCGCGTTCTACCAGTTTTGTTTAGAAACCTCAAAGAACATTTTGTGGATCCCAAATATGCTTTCTAAGCTATTATAAGGTAGACATTAAAGTTCTCTTTTGGAACACAAACTTGTATCCCATGCTTCGCGTTCTATTTTTACAAGAAGTTTTGCGAAAATAGTTATGCTTAGAAACCTCATAAGACATTTTTTGGACCCCAAATATGCTTTCTAAGCTTTTATAAGGTACACATTAAAGTTCTCTTTTGGAACACGAACTTGTATCCCATGCTTCGCGTTCTATTTTTATAAGAAGTTTTGCGAAAATAGTTTTGCTTAGAAACCTCATAGGATATTGTTTGGAACCCAAATATGCTTTCTAAGCTTTTTTAAGGTACACATTAAAGTTCTCTTTTGGAACACAAACTTGTATCCCATGCTTCGCGTTCTACCTTTATAAGAAGTTTTGCGAAAATTGTTTTGCTTAGAAACCTCATAGGACATTTTTTGGACCCCAAATATGCTTTCTAAGCTTTTATAAGGTACACATTTAAGTTCTCTTTTGGAACACAAACTTGTATCACATGCTTCGCGCTCTACCGTTATATGAAGTTTTGCGAAAATAGTTTCGTTTACAAACGTCATAGGACATTTTTTGGTCCCCAAATATGCTTTCTAAGCTTTTATAAGGTACACATTAAAGTTCTCTTTTGGAACACAAACTTTTATCCCATGCTTCGCGTTCTACCTTTATAAGAAGTTTTGCGAAAATAGTTTTGCTGAGAAACCTCATAAGACATTTTTTGGACCCGAAATATGCTTTCTAAGCTTTTATAAGGTACACATTAAAGTTATCTTTTGGAACACAAACTTGTATCACATGCTTCGCGCTCTATCGTTATATGAAGTTTTGCGAAAATAGTTTTGTTTACAAACCTCACAGGACATTTTTTGGTCCCCAAATATGCTTTCTGAGCTTTTATAGGTACACATTGAAGTTTTCTTTTGGAACAAAAACTTGTATCCCATGCTTCGCGTTCTATCTTTATAAGAAGTTTTGGGAAAATAGTTTTGTTTAGAAACCTCATAGGACATTTTTTGGACCCCAATATGCTTTCAAAGCTTTTATAAGGTACACATTAAAGTTCTCTTTTGGAACACAAACTGTATCCCATGCTTCGCGTTCTATTTTTACAAGAAGTTTTGCGAAAATAGTTTTGTTTAGAAACGTCATAGGATATTTTTTGGACCCCAAATATGCTTTGTAAGCTTTTATAAGGTACACATTAAAGTTCTCTTTTGGAACACAAACTTGTATCCCATGCTTCGCGTTCTATCTTTATAAGAAGTTTTGCGAAAATAGTTTTGCTTAGACACCTCATAAGACATTTTTTGGACCCCAAATATGCTTTCTAAGCTTTTATAAGGTACACATTAAAGTGCCCTTTTGGAACACAAACTTGTATCCATGCTTCGCGTTCTATTTTTACAAGAAGTTTTGCGAAAATAGTTTTACTTAGAAACCTCGTAGGACATTTTTTGGACCCCAAATATGCTTTCTAAGCTTTTATAGGTACACATTAAAGTGCTCTTTTGGAACACAAACTTGTTTCCCATGCTTCGCGTTCTACCTTTACAAGAAGTTTTGCAAAAATAGTTTTGCTTAGAAACCTCATAGGACATTTTTTGGACCCCAACTATGCTTTCTAAGCTTTTATAAGGTACACATTTAAGTTCTCTTTTGGAACACAAACTTGTATCCCATGCTTCGCGTCCAATCTTTATAAGAAGTTTTTGGAAAATAGTTTTGTTTAAAAACATCATCGGACATTTTTTGGACCCCAAATATGCTTTCTAAGCTTTTATAAGGTACACATTAAAGTTCGCCTTTGGAACACAAACTTGTATCCCATGCTTTGCGTTCTACCTTATTAAGAAGTTTTGCGAAAATAGTTTTGCTTAGAAACCTCATAAGACATTTTTTGGACCCCAAATATGCTTTCTAAGCTTTTATAAGGTACATTAAAGTTCTCTTTTGGAACACAACTTGTATCCCATGCTTCGCGTTCTACCTTTATAAGAAGTTTTGCGAAAATTGTTTTGCTTAGAAACCTCATAGGACATTTTTTGGACCCCAAATATGCTTTCTAAGCTTTTATAAGGTACACATTTAAGTTCTCTTTTGGAACACAAACTTGTATCACATGCTTCGCGCTCTACCGTTATATGAAGTTTTGCGAAAATAGTTTCGTTTACAAACGTCATAGGACATTTTTTGGTCCCCAATATGCTTTCTAAGCTTTTATAAGGTACACATTAAAGTTCTCTTTTGGAACACAAACTTTTATCCCATGCTTCGCGTTCTACCTTTATAAAAGTTTTGCGAAAATAGTTTTGCTGAGAAACCTCATAAGACATTTTTTGGACCCGAAATATGCTTTCTAAGCTTTTATAAGGTACACATTAAAGTTATCTTTTGGAACACAAACTTGTATCACATGCTTCGCGCTCTATCGTTATATGAAGTTTTGCGAAAATAGTTTTGTTTACAAACCTCACAGGACATTTTTTGGTCCCCAAATATGCTTTCTGAGCTTTTATAAGGTACACATTGAAGTTTTCTTTTGGAACAAAAACTTGTATCCCATGCTTCGCGTTCTATCTTTATAAGAAGTTTTGGGAAAATAGTTTTGTTTAGAAACCTCATAGGACATTTTTTGGACCCCAAATATGCTTTCAAAGCTTTTATAAGGTACACATTAAAGTTCTCTTTTGGAACACAAACTTGTATCCCATGCTTCGCGTTCTATTTTTACAAGAAGTTTTGCGAAAATAGTTTTGTTTAGAAACGTCATAGGATATTTTTTGGACCCCAAATATGCTTTGTAAGCTTTTATAAGGTACACATTAAAGTTCTCTTTTGGAACACAAACTTGTATCCCATGCTTCACGTTCTACCTTTATAAGAAGTTTTGCGAAAATAGTTTTGCTTAGACACCTCATAAGACATTTTTTGGACCCCAAATATGCTTTCTAAGCTTTTATAAGGTACACATTAAAGTGCCCTTTTGGAACACAAACTTGTATCCCATGCTTCGCGTTCTACCTTTACAAGAAGTTTTGCGAAAATAGTTTTACTTAGAAACCTCGTAGGACATTTTGTGGACCCCAAATATGCTTTCTAAGCTTTTATAAGGTACACATTAAAGTGCTCTTTTGGAACACAAACTTGTTTCCCATGCTTCGCGTTCTACCTTTACAAGAAGTTTTGCAAAAATAGTTTTGCTTAGAAACCTCATAGGACATTTTTTGGACCCCAACTATGCTTTCTAAGCTTTTATAAGGTACACATTTAAGTTCTCTTTTGGAACACAAACTTGTATCCCATGCTTCGCGTCCAATCTTTATAAGAAGTTTTTGGAAAATAGTTTTGTTTAAAAACATCATCGGACATTTTTTGGACCCCAAATATGCTTTCTAAGCTTTTATAAGGTACACATTAAAGTTCGCCTTTGGAACACAAACTTGTATCCCATGCTTTGCGTTCTACCTTATTAAGAAGTTTTGCGAAAATAGTTTTGCTTAGAACCTCATAAGACATTTTTTGGACCCCAATATGCTTTCTAAGCTTTTATAAGGTACACATTAAAGTTCTCTTTTGGAACACAAACTTGTATTCCATGCTTCGCGTTCTATCTTTATAAGAAGTTTTGGAAAAATAGTTTTGTTTATAAACATCATAGGACATTTTTTGGACCCCTAATATGCTTTCTAAGCTTTTATAAGGTACAGATAAAAGTTCTCCTTTGGAACACAAACTTGTATCCCATGCTTCGCGTTTTACCTTATTAAGAAGTTTTGCGAAAATAGTTTTGTTTAGAAACCTCAAAGGACATTTTGTGGATCCCAAATATGATTTCTACGCTTTTATAAGGTACACATTAAGGTTCTCTTTTGGAACAGAAACTTGTATTCCATGCTTCGCGTTCTATTTTTACAAGAAGTTTTGCGAAAATAGTTTTGCTTAGAAACCTCATAAGACATTTTTTGGACCCCAAATATGCTTTCTAAGCTTTTTTAAGGTACACATTAAAGTTCTCTTTTGGAACACAAACTTGTATCCCATGCTTCGCGTTCTATCTTTATTAGAAGTTTTGGGAAAATAGTTTTGTTTAGAAACCTCATAGGACATTTTTTGGACCCCAAATATGCTTTCTAAGCTTTTATAAGGTACACATTAAAGTTCTCTTTTTGATATGATTATGGATGGCGCTGACGATGAAGAGCTTGAACCGGAACCAAAACCAGATGCTGACACCATGGAAGGACTTGAACCAGAGCTTGTAGCTGAGGATTCTTTGCTTGTACCAGCTGGAGCCATGACCAGGGCCCGGACCAGACAGTTATCTCAGTCACTAAGTTTACTACTTAGCTCAACCATGAACCAGTTCAGCCCCATGGACGATCAAGTGCAACACATCACCTTAGTAAGGTTTCAAGAGAACTCAGGAAGACTTCACTAAATCGTCCTTTATAAGGTTCCTTATAAAATCATCTTTTATAAGGTCCCTTATAAAAACCTTTCAAACCTTATAAACCTTCCAAACCTTATAAAACCTTATAAATCCGCTCAACCTTATAAAATCCGTCCAAACCTTATAAACTCGGGATCAGGAGGGGAATTCAAGACAGCAAGGATCTGAAGAGTCATTCAACACATTTTTTCTTCAGTCAAGTCTTTAGTCTTATTATTTATTGTCTTGTTTTCTGGGATTGACTGTTCTCATTTCCGAGAAGTCACAAACATAACTCTATATGTATTTTCGATTTCATTCAATCAAACAACAAGTTGTTTTTGCTAATCTTTGTGATTGTCCTAGAGAGTGATTCTCTGTTGTTCTTTGTGAACAAACCTCTGTTGCTTGGTGAGTCATATCCAAACAACAAAACCCTTTCGGTCGTCTAAGTGTGTCATATCTTAGGACTGTTGAGGTTGGAATATCAGGGCCTTCCGCAACCCTTGTGCGACCATTCGATCCATCACTTTGTTCTTTCAAGCTAGTAGCTTACCGAGTTCAAAGTTTATCCAGCAAAACCATCCCTCCAAAGTTCAATCCTTGGGAGACCTCGTGTCAAGTGGTATCAGAGCAGCTTTGGGGTTTGTATCAAATTCTAATCACCTTTCTCATCTATTCATCTTCTTCTTCGAAAAATCTTTTCTATCTATCTGTTCTCTGGTTGAGTCTATTCAAAAAAAAAAAAAAAAAAAAAGAATCAGAGACTAGGAGAAATCGGTCTCTTGGAAAAAGAAAGTGTTTAGGAACCAAGAGAAATCGGTTTCTAGGATAGATCAATCAACCAGAACCAAAATCTTGCAATCTGTCTATCTGTCTCTACCACTTTCTTTGTTGTTTGGATTGATTCATTGGGTTTGATCGGAATTGTTCTATCAGAACTCTTGAGATTTCACCACCACCAAATTGAGAGACCAAACACCTGTGAGGAAGAGAGTTTTAACTAATTCGTTTGCTTAATTGGTTGCAGATTTCAAAAGGCGATCCAACAGATTGGAGAACCTGTTTTATCTGATTTGTTTGTTTCATTTTCTCAGGTAACAATGTCTGACCAAAGCCAAGACGAACAGGAAAACAATCCAGGCCTTTCAAGTGTTCAGATGAAAGCATTATTCGGAGAGATGAAGAGGCTGATGAGAGTTGAAATGGAATCAGTCCATACACGACTTGATCGCATCCAAGAGGATACTCAGAATCCAGCAACCGGAGAAGGAACTGGGGGATCTCGCACCAACCAAAGGCGATCAAACCATGAGGAAAGAGAATCTGATCATAACTCTAGTGGGAACCGAGGGAGAACCAGTAGACCTAGGCAGGATAATCATCTAGGTAGCCTTAAACTGAAAAATTCCACCTTTCCATGGTAAGAACGATCCAGTTGCCTATCTTGAGTGGGAAAAGAAAATCGAATTGGTTTTCGATTGCCAAAACTATTCAGAGATCAAAAAGGTAAGATTGGCTGCAACTGAATTTCATGGTTATGCTATTAACTGGTGGGATCAAATTGTGACAAGCAGGAGAAGATCAGGAGAACCAGCTGTGGTTACTTGGGAAGAGATGACTAATCTCATGAGGAAAAGGTTTGTGCCTAGCCACTACCATCATGATCTACATCAGAGGCTCAGGAGATTGACCCAGGGAACCAAAAGTGTGGAAGACTACTGCCAAGAAATGGAGACACTGATGATCAAAGTTGATGTTGTTGAAGATCCGGAAGCCACAATGGCCAGATTCTAGGGAGGACTCAACCGTGAGATCCAAGACAGACTGGAGATGCATGAGTATGATTGTCTAGAGGAGATGCTACACAAAGCAATCCTGGTGGAACAACAGGTTAAGAGAAGGAGCTACCCTAAGACTACATACAATTCGAATGCTAAGTCTAGCTACCAAGACAAGGGTAAGGTTTCAACTAAGACTTCTTCTGATGTTAAAACTAACTCATCTACTAGTGATGTCAAGGGAAAGGCAGAAGTTTTCTACTACCACACGAACCAGAGATTTGAGGTGTTTCAAATGCCATGGGCATGGACACTATGCTAAGGATTGCACCAATCAGAAGGTGATGATCTTTTGGAGAATGGAGAAATAGAATCCGAGGATGAGATGCACACAGTCCGATTCCGAAGAAGATCATGTGGACTATCCTGCTCATGGAGAGCTATTGTTAATAGAAGAACATTGAGTGTGCAACCTAAACCGGGAGCATGAGCAAAGAGAAAACTCTTTCACACAAGATGTTATGTCAATGACAAGGTCTGTAGTTTGATCGTGGGTGGAGGCAGCTGCACCAATGTGGCTAGTGAGACTTTAGTTAGAAAACTTGGCTTGAGTTTGAAGAAGCATCCACGACCATTTTCTCTACAATGGCTTAATGAAACAGGGGAGATGAAGGTGAGCAATCAGGTCTTAGTTCCCATCACCATTGGAAGATACCAAGATGAGATCCTTTGTGATGTTCTTCCTATGGAGGCTGGGACACATTCTTTTGGGAAGGCCTTGGCAATATGATAAAAGGGCAGTCCATGATGGGTTTACAAACCGCCACACCTTTGAGCACAATGGAAAAAAGATTATCTTAGCTCCACTCTCACCTCAAGAAGTGCCAAAGATCAAATGCTTTTGAAAGAAAGGAGAGAGAACAAGCACAAACGAGATCAAGAGGCCAATGCATCCAAGGAAAGTGATATGATTATGGATGGCGCTGAGGATGAGAGCTTGAACCGAACCAAAACCAGATGCTGACACCATGGAAGGACTTGAACCAGAGCTTGTAGCTGAGGATTCTTTGCTTGTACCAGCTGGAGCCATGACCAGGGCCCGGACCAGTTATCTCAGTCACTAAGTTTACTACTTAGCTCAACCATGAACCAGTTCAGCCCCATGGACGATCAAGTGCAACACATCACCTTAGTAAGGTTTCAAGAGAACTCAGGAAGACTTCACTAAATCGTCCTTTATAAGGTTCCTTATAAAATCATCTTTTATAAGGTCCCTTATAAAAACCTTTCAAAACTTTATAAACCTTCCAAACCTTATAAAACCTTATAAATCCGCTCAACTTATAAAATCCGTCCAACCTTATAAAATCGGGATCAGGAGGGGAATTCAAGACAGCAAGGATCTGAAGAGTCATTCAACACATTTTTTTCTTCAGTCAAGTCTTTAGTCTTTATTATTTATTGTCTTGTTTTCTGGGATTGACTGTTCTCATTTCCGAGAAGTCACAAACATAACTCTATATGTATTTTCGATTTCATTCAATCAAATAACAAGTTGTTTTTGCTAATCTTTGTGATTATCCTAGAGAGTGATTCTCTGTTGTTCTTTGTGAACAAACCTCTGTTGCTTGGGAGTCATATCCAAACAACAAACCCTTTTCGGTCGTCTAAGTGTGTCATATCTTAGGACTGTTGAGGTTGGAATATCAAGGCCTTCCGCAACCCTTGTGCGACCATCGATCCATCACTTTGTTCTTTCAAGCTAGTAGCTTACCGAGTTCAAAGTTTATCCAGCAAAACCATCCCTCCAAAGTTCAATCCTTGGGAGACCTCGTGTCAAGTGGTATCAGAGCAGCTTTGGGGGGTTTGGTATCAAATTCTAATCACCTTTCTCATCTATTCATCTTCTTCTTCGAAAAATCTTTTCTATCTATCTGTTCTCTGGTTGAGTTATTCAAAAAAAAAAAAAAAAAAAAAAAAAAGAATCAGAGACTAGGAGAAATCGGTCTCTTTGGAAAAAGAAAGTGTTTAGGAACCAAGAGAAATCGGTTTCTAGGATAGATCAATCAACCAGAACCAAAAATCTTGCAATCTGTCTATCTGTCTCTTCCACTTTCTTTGTTGTTTGGATTGATTCATTGGGTTTGATCGGAATTTGTTCTATCAGAACTCTTGAGATTTCACCACCACCAATTGAGAGACCAAACACCTGTGAGGAAGAGAGTTTTAACTAATTCGTTTGCTTAATTGGTTGCAGATTTCAAAAGGCGATCCAACAGATTGGAGAACCTGTTTTATCTGATTGTTTGTTCATTTTCTCAGGTAACAATGTCTGACCAAAGCCAAGACGAACAGGAAAACAATCCAGGCCTTTCAAGTGTTCAGATGAAAGCATTATTCGGAGAGATGAAGAGGCTGATGAGAGTTGAAATGGAATCAGTCCATACACGACTTGATCGCATCCAAGAGGATACTCAGAATCCAGCAACCGAGAAGGAACTGGTGGATCTCGCACCAACCAAAGGCGATCAAACCATGAGGAAAGAGAATCTGATCATAACTCTAGTGGGAACCGAGGTAGAACCAGTAGACCTAGGCAGGATAATCATCTAGGTAGCCTTAAACTGAAAATTCCACCTTTCCATGGTAAGAACGATCCAGATGCCTATCTTGAGTGGGAAAAGAAAATCGAATTGGTTTTCGATTGCCAAAACTATCAGAGATCAAAAAGGTAAGATTGGCTGCAACTGAATTTCATGGTTATGCTATTAACTGGTGGGATCAAATTGTGACAAGCAGGAGAAGATCAGGAGAACCAGCTGTGGTTACTTGGGAAGAGATGACTAATCTCATGAGGAAAAGGTTTGTGCCTAGCCACTACCATCGTGATCTACATCAGAGGTCAGGAGATTGACCCAGGGAACCAAAAGTGTGGAAGACTACTGCCAAGAAATGGAGACACTGATGATCAAAGTTGATGTTGTTGAAGATCCGGAAGCCACAATGGCCAGATTCCAGGGAGGACTCAACCGTGAGATCCAAGACAGACTGGAGATGCATGAGTATGATTGTCTAGAGGAGATGCTACACAAAGCAATCCTGGTGGAACAACAGGTTAAGAGAAGGAGCTACCCTAAGACTACATACAATTCGAATGCTAAGTCTAGCTACCAAGACAAGGGTAAGGTTTCAACTAAGACTTCTTCTGATGTTAAAACTAATCATCTACTAGTGATGTCAAGGGAAAGGCAGAAGTTTCTACTACCACACGAACCAGAGATTTGAGGTGTTTCAAATGCCATGGGCATGGACACTATGCTAAGGATTGCACCAATCAGAAGGTGATGATCTTATTGGAGAATGGAGAAATAGAATCCGAGGATGAGATGCCACAGTCCGATTCCGAAGAAGATCATGTGGACTATCCTGCTCATGGAGAGCTATTTGTAATAGAAGAACATTGAGTGTGCAACCTAAACCGAGGGAGCATGAGCAAAGAGAAAACCTCTTTCACACAAGATGTTATGTCAATGACAAGGTCTGTAGTTTGATCGTGGATGGAGGCAGCTGCACCAATGTGGCTAGTGAGACTTTAGTTAAGAAACTTGGCTTGAGTTTGAAGAAGCATCCACGACCATTTTCTCTACAATGGCTTAATGAAACAGGGGAGATGAAGGTGAGCAATCAGGTCTTAGTTCCCATCACCATTGGAAGGACCAAGATGAGATCCTTGTGATGTTCTTCCTATGGAGGCTGGACACATTCTTTTGGGAAGGCCTTGGCAATATGATAAAAGGGCAGTCCATGATGGGTTTACAAACCGCCACACCTTTGAGCACAATGGAAAAAAGATTATCTTAGCTCCACTCTCACCTCAAGAAGTGCACAAAGATCAAATGCTTTTGAAAGAAAGGAGAGAACAAGCCAAACGAGATCAAGAGGCCAATGCATCCAAGGAAAGTGATTCCAACAAGGTAAAGCAATCTAACTTTTTTGCTAAAACCAGTGAGATCAAGCAAGCTTTTTGCTAATCGGTCAATGATTTTGTTGGTTTTTAAGAAACACTAATGTCTTCTTCTAACCATGCACTGGAGTTTCCAAGTGAGTTTGAATCTCTTTTGCAAGGTTTCAAAGATGTGTTTGCAGATGGGAACCAGATGGCTTACCACCAATCAGAGGCATTGAACATCAAATTGATTTCATACCAGGAGCTTCTTCCTAACAGACCAGCATACAGGACCAATCCTGTTGAGACCAAAGAGCTGCAGAAACAGATAAATGAGCTCATGGAGAAGGGATACATCAGAGAAAGCATGAGTCCATGTGCTGTTCCAGTTCTCCTTGTGCCCAAGAAAGATGGCAGCTGGCGTATGTGTGTGGATTGCAGGGCGATCAACAACATAACAGTTAAGTACAGACATCCCATCCCTAGATTAGATGATATGCTAGATGAACTTCATGGGTCCTGCATCTTTTCTAAAATCGATTTGAAAAGTGGATATCATCAAATTAGGATGAAAGAAGGGGATGAATGGAAAACTGCTTTCAAAACAAAACTAGGGTTGTATGAATGGTTAGTTATGCCTTTTGGTTTAACCAATGCACCTAGTACTTTCATGAGATTGATGAATCATGTTCTAAGAGCTTTCATAGGGATTTTTGTTGTAGTACTTCGATGACATACTTGTATACAGCAAAACACTTGAAGAACACAATGAACATCTTAGATCGGTTTTAGAAGTGCTTAGAAAGGAAAAGCTCTATGCTAACTTGAGGAAATGCACTTTTGGAACAGATAATCTCGTGTTTTGGGTTTTGTTTTGGGTGCAGATGGCATTAAAGTGGATGAGGAGAAGGTTAGAGCTATCAGGGAATGGCCAAGTCCTAAAACTGTAAGTGAGGTCAGAAGCTTTCATGGCCTAGCGGTTTTTACAGAAGATTTGTGAAGGACTTCAGCACAATAGCAGCTCCTCTTACCGAAGTCATCAAGAAAAATGTGGGATTCAAGTGGGAACAAGCACAGGAAGATGCATTCCAGACCTTGAAAGGGAAGTTAACTAATGCACCTCTTCTTGTTTTGCCTGATTTCTTGAAAACTTTGAGATTGAGTGTGATGCCTCAGGAGTTGGAATTGGTGCTGTCTTGATGCAGGATAGGAAACCAATTGCTTATTTCAGTGAGAAACTTGGAGGAGCCACTCTCAATTACCCCACATATGACAAAGAACTCTATGCACTTGTGAGGGCCTTGCAAACTTGGCAGCATTACCTTTGGCCTAAGGAGTTCGTGGTGCATACTGATCATGAGACTCTCAAGCACTTGAAAGGACAGCAGAAGCTTAACAAGAGACATGCCAGATGGATTGAATTCATAGAAACATTTCCATATGTCATCCGGTATAAGAAAGGTAAAGAGAATGTAGTAGCTGATGCTCTGTCTCGAAGGTATGTGCTCATCTCTACTCTTGATGCTAAGTTTCTTGGTTTTGAACAAATGAAAGAGTTGTATGAAACTGATTTGGATTTCAAAGAACCATATCTTGCTTGTTCTAAATCCGCAAGTGGCAAGTACTTTAGGAATGATGGGTATCTATTTTATGCCAATCGTTTGTGTATTCCTAATTGCTCTTTGAGAGAATTGCTAGTCAGGGAAGCCCATGGAGGAGGCTTGATGGGACATTTTGAATTGCAAAGACCTTGAAAGTGGTACAAGAACACTTCTTTTGGCCACACTTGCAAAGAGATGTTGAGAGGGTCTGTGGTAGATGTGTTACATGTAAGCGATCCAAATCCACAGTTCAACCCAATGGTATGTATATTCCTCTTCCTATTCCTACTCATCCGTGGAATGACATATCTATGGATTTTGTGCTTGGATTGCCTAGGACTAGAACTGGGAAGGATTCCATCTTTGTAGTTGTTGATAGATTCTCTAAGATGGCTCATTTTATTCCATGTCACAAAACTGACGATGCCTTGCACATAGCTGAGTTGTTCTTTAAGGAGATCATTCGTTTGCATGGCATGCCTAGAACCATCGTGTCTGATAGGGATACAAAGTTCTTGAGTTACTTCTGGAAAACGCTTTGGTCTAAGTTAGGTACTAAGTTGTTGTTTTCAACTACTTGTCACCCACAAACTGATGGACAAACAGAAGTAGTCAATAGGACTTTGTCAACTTTGCTAAGAGCTGTGATTAAAAAGAACCTGAAAACTTGGGAAGAATGCTTACCACATGTTGAGTTTGCATACAATCATTCTGTGCATTCGGCTACTAAGTATTCTCCATTTGAGATTGTGTATGGTTTCAATCCTTTGTCACCTTTGGATCTAATCTCGTTGCCTTTGAGTGAAAGAACTAGCTTAGATGGCGAGAAGAAAGCTAAACTTGTCAAACAGATCCATGAGAAGGCCAGGATCAACATTGAGGAAAGGACCAAGCAATATGCTAAGCAAGCCAACAAGGGTCGGCGTGAACTTGTCTTTGATGTTGGAGATAAAGTTTGGGTTTACTTGAGGAAGGATCGATTTCCAGCAGAAAGGAAGTCCAAACTTATGCCAAGGGTTGATGGACCATTCAAGATTGTCAGACGAATCAACAAGAATGCATATCAAGTTGATTTGGAAGGTAAGTACAAAGTTAGTTCAAGCTTTAATGTTGCTGACTTAATTCCTTTTGTGGCAGATGATCCAGATTTGAGGTCAAATCCTTTTCAAGTGGGAGGGGATGATATGATTATGGATGGCGCTGAGGATGAAGAGCTTGAACCGGAACCAAAACCAGATGCTGACACCATGGAAGGACTTGAACCAGAGCTTGTAGCTGAGGATTCTTTGCTTGTACCAGCTGGAGCCATGACCAGGGCCCGGACCAGACAGTTATCTCAGTCACTAAGTTTACTACTTAGCTCAACCATGAACCAGTTCAGCCCCATGGACGATCAAGTGCAACACATCACCTTAGTAAGGTTCAAGAGAACTCAGGAAGACTTCACTAAATCGTCCTTTATAAGGTTCCTTATAAAATCATCTTTATAAGTCCCTTATAAAAACCTTTCAAACCTTATAAACCTTCCAAACCTTATAAAACCTTATAAATCCGCTCAACCTTATAAAATCCGTCCAAACCTTATAACTCGGGATCAGGAGGGGAATTCAAGACAGAAGGATCTGAAGAGTCATTCAACACATTTTTTCTTCAGTCAAGTCTTTAGTCTTATTATTTATTGTCTTGTTTTTGGGATTGACTGTTCTCATTTCCGAGAAGTCAAAAACTAACTCTATATGTATTTTCGATTTCATTCAATCAAACAACAAGTTGTTTTTGCTAATCTTTGTGATTGTCCTAGAGAGTGATTCTCTGTTGTTCTTTGTGAACAAACCTCTGTTGCTTGGTGAGTCATATCCAAACAACAAACCCTTTTCGGTCGTCTAAGTGTGTCATATCTTAGGACTGTTGAGGTTGGAATATCAAGGGCCTTCCGCAACCCTTGTGCGACCATTCGATCCATCACTTTGTTCTTTCAAGCTAGTAGCTTACCGAGTTCAAAGTTTATCCAGCAAAACCATCCCTCCAAAGTTCAATCCTTGGGAGACCTCGTGTCACTTTTGGAACACAAACTTGTATCCCATGCTTCGCGTTCTATTTCTACAAGAAGTTTTGTGAAAATAGTTTTGCTTTAGAAACCTCATAGGATATTTTTTGGACCCCAAATATGCTTTCTAAGTTTTTAAGGTACACATTAAAGTTCTCTTTTGGAACACAAACTGTATCCATGCTTCACGTTCTATAAGAAGTTTTGCGAAAATAGTTTTGCTTAGAAACCTCATAACACATTTTTTGGAAACCAAATATGCTTTCTAAGCTTTTATAAGGTACACATTAAAGTTCTCTTTTGGAACACAATCTTGTATCCCATGCTTCGCAATCTATCTTTATTAGAAGTTTTGGGAAAATAGTTTTGTTTAGAAACCTCATAGGACATTTTTTGGACCCCGAATATGCTTTCTAAGCTTTTATAAGGTACACATTAAAGTTCTCTTTTGGAACACAAACTTGTATCCCATGCTTCGCGTTCTATCTTTATAAGAAGTTTTGGAAAAATAGTTTTGTTTAGAAACATCATAGGACATTTTTTCGACCCCTAATATGCTTTCTAAGCTTTTATAAGGTACACATTAAAGTTCTCCTTTGGAACACAAACTTGTATCCCATGCTTCGCGTTCTACCTTATTAAGAAGTTTTGCGAAAATAGTTTTGTTTAGAAACCTCAAAGGACATTTTGTGGATCCCAAATATGCATTCTAATCTTTTTTAAGGTACACATTAAAGTTCTCTTTTGGAACACAAACTTGTATCCCATGCTTCGCAATCTATCTTTATTAGAAGTTTTGGGAAAATAGTTTTGTTTAGAAACCTCATAGGACATTTTTTGGACCCCGAATATGCTTTCTAAGCTTTTATAAGGTACACATTAAAGTTCTCTTTTGGAACACAAACTTGTATCCCATGCTTCGCGTTCTATCTTTATAAGAAGTTTTGGAAAAATAGTTTTGTTTAGAAACATCATAGGACATTTTTTCGACCCCTAATATGCTTTCTAAGCTTTTATAAGGTACACATTAAAGTTCTCCTTTGGAACACAAACTTGTATCCATGCTTCGCGTTCTACCTTATTAAGAAGTTTTGCGAAAATAGTTGTTGTTTAGAAACCTCAAAGGACATTTTGTGGATCCCAAATATGCATTCTAATCTTTTTTAAGGTACATATTAAAGTTCTCTTTTGGAACACAAACTTGTATCCCATGCTTCGCGTTCTATTTTACAAGAAGTTCTGCGAAAATAGTTTTGCTTAGAAACCTCATAAGACATTTTTTTTACCCCAAATATGCTTTCTAAGCTTTTTTAAGGTACACATTAAAGTTCTCTTTTGGAACACAAACTTGTATCTATGCTTCGCGTTCTATCTTATTAGAAGTTTTGGGAAAATAGTTTTGTTTAGAAACCTCATAGGACATTTTTTGGACCCCAAATATGCTTTCTAAGCTTTTATAAGGTACACATTAAAGTTCTTTTGGAACACAAACTTGTATCCCATGCTTCGCGTTCTATTTTACAAGAAGTTTTGCGAAAATAGTTTTGCTTAGAAACTCATAAGACATTTTTTGGAACCAAAATATGCTTTCTAAGCTTTTATAAGGTACACATTAAAGTCTCTTTTGGAACACAAACTTGTATCACATACTTCGCGCTCTACCGTTATATGAAGTCATGCGAAAATAGTTTTGTTTACAAACCTCATAGGACATTATTTGGTCCCCAAATATGCGTTCTGAGCTTTTATAAGGTACACATTAAAGTTCTCTTTTGGAACACAAACTTGTATCCCATGCTTCGCGTTCTATCTTTATAAGAAGTTTTGGAAAAAATAGTTTTGTTTAGAAACATCATAGGACATTTTTGGACCCCAAATATGCTTTCAAAGCTTTTATAAGGTACACATTAATGTTTTCCTTTGGAACACAAACTTGTATCCCATGCTTCGCGTTCTACCTTATTAAGAAGTTTTGCGAAAATAGTTTGTGTTAGAAACCTCAAAGGACATTTTGTGGATCCCAAATATGCATTCTAAGTTTATAAGGTACATATTAAAGTTCTCTTTTCGAGCACAAACTCGTATCCCATGCTTCCGTTCTATTTTTACAAGAAGTTTTGCGAAAATAGTTTTACTTAGAAACCTCGTAGGACATTTTGTGGAAACCAATATGCTTCTAAGCTTTTATAAGGTACACATTAAAGTCTTTTGGAACACAAACTTGTATCTCATGCTTCGCGTTCTATCTTTATTAGAAGTTTTGGGAAAATAGTTTTGTTTAGAAACCTCATAGGACATTTTTGGACCCAAAATATGCTTTCTAAGCTTTTATAAGGTACACATTAAGTTCTCTTTTGGAACACAAACTTGTATCCCATGCTTCGCGTTCTATTTTTACAAGAAGTTTTGCGAAAATAGTTTTGCTTAGAAACCTCATAAGACATTTTTGGAAACCAAATATGCTTTCTAAGCTTTTATAAGGTACACATTAAAGTCTCTTTTGGAACACAAACTTGTATCACATACTTCGCGCTCTACCGTTATATGAAGTCATGCGAAAATAGTTTTGTTTACAAACCTCATAGGACATTATTTGGTCCCCAAATATGCGTTCTGAGCTTTTATAAGGTACAATTAAAGTTCTCTTTTGGAACACAAACTTGTATCCCATGCTTCGCGTTCTATCTTTATAAGAAGTTTTGGGAAAATAGTTTTGTTTAGAAACATCATAGGACATTTTTGGACCCCAAATATGCTTTCAAAGCTTTTATAAGGTACACATTAATGTTTTCCTTTGGAACACAAACTTGTATCCCATGCTTCGCGTTCTACCTTATTAAGAAGTTTTGCGAAAATAGTTTGTGTTAGAAACCTCAAAGGACATTTTGTGGATCCCAAATATGCATTCTAAGTTTATAAGGTACATATTAAAGTTCTCTTTTCGAGCACAAACTCGTTTCCCATGCTTCGCGTTCTATTTTTACAAGAAGTTTTGCGAAAATAGTTTTACTTGAAACCTCGTAGGACATTTTGTGGAAACCCCAAATATGCTTTCTAAGTTTATAAGGTACACATTAAAGTGCTCTTTTGGAACACAAACTTGTTTCCCATGCTTCGCGTTCTACCTTTATAAGAAGTTTTGCGAAAATAGTTTTGCTTAGAAACCTCATAGGACATTTTTTGGACACCAAATATGCTTTCTAAGCTTTTATAAGGTACACATTAAAGTTCTCTTTTGGAACACAAACTTGTATCACATGCTTCGCGCTCTACCGTATAGAAGTCTTGCGAAAATAGTTTTGTTTACAAACCACATCGGACATTTTTTGGTCCCCAAATATGCGTTCTGAGCTTTTATAAGGTACACAATAAAGTTCTCTTTTGGAACACAAATGTTCCCATGGTTCGCGTTCTATCTTTATAAGAAGTTTTGGAAAAATAGTTTTGTTTAGAAACATCATAGGACATTTTTTGGACCCCAAATATGCTTTCTAAGCTTTTATAAGGTACACATTAATGTTTTCCTTTGTAACACAAACTTGTATCCCATGCTTCGCGTTCTACCTTATTAAGAAGTTTTGCGAAAATAGTTTTGTTTAGAAACCTCCAAGGACATTTTGTGGATCCCAAATATGCATTCTAAGCTTTTATAAGGTACATATTAAAGTTTTCTTTTGGAACACAAACTCGTATCCCATGCTTCGCTTTCTATTTTTACAAGAAGTTTTGCGAAAATAGTTTTGCTTAGACACCTCATAAGACATTTTTTGGACCCCAAATATGCTTTCTAAGATTTTTTAAGGTACACATTAAAGTTCTCTTTTGGAACACAAACTTGTATCCCATGCTTCGCGTTCTATCTTTATTAGAAGTTTTGGGAAAATAGTTTTGTTTAGAAACCTCATAGGACATTTTTTGGACCCCAAATATGCTTTCAAAGCTTTTATAAGGTACACATTAAAGTTCTCTTTTGGAACCAAAACTTGTATCCCATGCTTCACGTTCTACCTTATAAGAAGTTTTGCGAAAATAGTTTTGCTTAGAAACCTCATAAGACATTTTTTGGACCCCAATATGCTTTCTAAGCTTTTATAAGGTACACATTAAAGTGCCTTTTGGAACACAAACTTGTATCCCATGCTTCGCGTTCTACCTTTACAAGAAGTTTTGCGAAAATAGTTTTACTTAGAAACCTCGTAGGACATTTTGTGGACCCCAAATATGCTTTCTAAGCTTTTATAAGGTACACATTAAAGTGCTCTTTTGGAACACAAACTTGTTCCCGCTTCGCGTTCTACCTTACAAGAAGTTTTGCAAAAATAGTTTTGCTTAGAAACTCATAGGACATTTTTTGGACCCCAACTATGCTTTCTAAGCTTTTATAAGGTACACATTTAAGTTCTCTTTTGGAACACAAACTAGTATCCCATGCTTCGCGTCCAATCTTATAAGAAGTTTTGGAAAATAGTTTTGTTTAAAAAATCATAGGACATTTTTGGACCCCAAATATGCTTTCTAAGCTTTTATAAGGTATACATTAAAGTTCGCCTTTGGAACACAAACTTGTATCCCATGCTTGCGTTCTACCTTATTAAGAAGTTTTGCGAAAATAGTTTTGCTTAGAAACCATAAGACATTTTTTGGACCCCAAATATGCTTTCTAAGCTTTTATAAGGTACACATTTAAGTTCTTTTGGAACACAAACTAGTATCCCATGCTTCGCGTCCAATCTTTATAAGAAGTTTTGGAAAATAGTTTTTTAAAAACATCATCGGACATTTTTGGACCCCAAATATGCTTTCTAAGCTTTTATAAGGTATACATTAAAGTTCGCTTTGGAACACAAACTTGTATCCCATGCTTTGCGTTCTACCTTATTAAGAAGTTTTGCGAAAATAGTTTTGCTTAGAAATCAAAAGACATTTTTTGGACCCCAAATATGCTTTCTAAGCTTTTATAAGGTACACATTAAAGTTCTCTTTTGGAACACAAACTTGTATTCCATGCTTCGCGTTCTATCTTTATAAGAAGTTTTGGAAAAATAGTTTGGTTTAGAAACATCATAGGACATTTTTTGGACCACTAATATGCTTTCTAAGCTTTTATAAGGTACACATAAAAGTTCTCCTTTGGAACACAAACTTGTATCCCATGCTTCGCGTTTACCTTTTTAAGACGTTTTGCGAAAATAGTTTTGTTAGAACCTCAAAGGACATTTTGTGGAACCAAATATGATTTCTAAGCTTTTATAAGGTACATTAAGGTTCTCTTTTGGAACACAAACTTGTATTCCATGCTTCGCGTTCCATTTTTACAAGAAGTTTTGCGAAAATAGTTTTGCTTAGAAACCTCATAAGACATTTTTTGGACCCCAAATATGCTTTCTAAGCTTTTATAAGGTACACATTAATGTTTTCCTTTGGAACACAAACTTGTATCCCATGCTTCGCGTTCTACCTTCTTAAGAAGTTTTGCGAAAATAGTTTTGTTTAGAAACCTCAAAGGACATTTTGTGGATCCCAAATATGCATTCTAAGCTTTTATAAGGTACATATTAAAGTTCTCTTTTGGAACACAAACTCGTATCCCATGCTTCGCTTTCTATTTTTACAAGAAGTTTTGCAAAAATAGTTTTGCTTAGAAACCTCATAAGACATTTTTTGGACCCCAAATATGCTTTCTAAGATTTTTAAGGTACACATTAAAGTTCTCTTTTGGAACACAACTTGTATCCATGCTTCGCGTTCTATCTTTATTAGAAGTTTTGGAAAATAGTTTTGTTTAGAAACCTCATAGGACATTTTTGGACCCCAAATATGCTTTCAAAGCTTTTATAAGGTACACATTAAAGTTCTCTTTTGGAACACAAACTTGTATCCCATGGTTCGCGTTCTATTTTTACAAGAAGTTTTGCGAAAATAGTTTTGCTTAGAAACGTCATAGGATATTTTTTGGACCCAAATATGCTTTGTAAGCTTTTATAAGGTACACATTAAAGTTCTCTTTTGGAACACAAACTTGTCCCATGCTTCACGTTCTACCTTATAAGAAGTTTTGCGAAAATAGTTTTGCTTAGAAACCTCATAAGACATTTTTTGGACCCCAAATATGCTTTCTAAGCTTTTATAAGGTACACATAAAGTGCCCTTGGAACACAACTTGTATCCCATGCTTTGCGTTCTACCTTTACAAGAAGTTTTGCGAAAATAGTTTTACTTAGAAACCAGTAGGACATTTTTGGGACATCAAATATGCTTTCTACGCTTTTATAAGGTACACATTAAAGTGCTCTTTTGGAACACAAACTTGTTTCCCATGCTTCGTGTTCTACCTTTACAAGAAGTTTTGCAAAAATAGTTTTGCTTAGAAACTCATAGGACATTTTTTGGACCCCAACTATGCTTTCTAAGCTTTTATAAGGTACA
>VHIU01000534.1:0-20291 GCA_010577795.1 Isatis tinctoria | reverse complement strand
CACGGTTTTTTTTTATGCAAAGCTTATCCCCTTACCAACACTAGAGTGCGGATTCTTGGGAGAATCATATTATTTGGTATCAGAGCACCTGGAGTTTGATATTCATTATGTATCATATTTCTCACCTCTTCATCTTCTCTTAGTTAGTTTTCAAGTTATATTCCACATTTGAAGAATAAGTTTGGATGCAAATCTTTTTTTAAGAGGAGGGGAATGATATGATCATGAGAAGCAGAAAAGACACATGTTCATTACTCGACGCATATCTTCTCTGTTGGAACTCAATTTTCAAATTAGAGTTTGTTTGGATGAGAAATGCTTGTCCAATGTTTTGTTGCCTGAAAGGAATAAATTGGTTATAGCGGATATTGTGCAGAAGTCCATACAAGGTTAAAAACCTTAGGAAAATTGTTAAAAGGAGTTAATCCATATTAAACCATGCGCGCGTGCCAAGCCGAGACAAGATGGGCTTTGGATTCGATATAAGATATCAATTCAAGACCAAGAATTATATATATAATTAGCAAAGAGTTGCTTACCTAAATAGCTAAAGTTTGGGCGATGGGCCAAAGCTCACTCAAATTTTTGTGAAATATGGATCTTGGATCATTATATTCAATTGAGGAAAATTGTTTTGAATATAATGTAAGTTTCTTAATATTTAAGATTTCTCATTTCTTGAACATCGAAACTAAAACTCTCGTTTTTATGTATTTTCAGCTATGTCTACCTCCACTCACTCCAACACATTCTCGCTTCGATCCGTCCTTGAGAAGGACAAGCTTAATGGATCGAACTTCCTTGAATGGTATCGGAACTTGAGAATTGTTCTCAAGCAGGAGAAAAAGGAATATGTCCTTGAGAAGGCTCTCCTTGAGAAACCAAAACCCAATGCCGGACACGCTGAGAAGAATGCTTGGGAGAAGTATTCTAATGATGTGGTCGATGTGAGTTGTCTCTTGCTGGCTACCATGAACTCGGACTTGCAGAAGCAATACGAGAACGTGGCATCGCCAATTGAGATGATCACTAGCCTGAAAGGCATGTTTCAGGAGCAAGCACGAACTGAGAGATACTAGACGGTTAAATCTCTCATTGAGTGTAAGCTACCAAAGGATGGTCCAGTTAGCCCACATGTCATCAAGATGATGGGTTATATTGATAACCTGGCAAAACTGGATTGTCCCCTTAGCCAAGAGTTGGCTACGGACATCATTTTGCAGTCCTTGCCGTCGAGCTTTGATCAGTTTAACATGAACTATAACATGAACAGCATGACAAAGACTTTGACTGAAATACATGGCATGCTCAAGACAGCTGAGCCAAACATCAAGAAGGGCACCCCTAATGTACTTTTGGTGCAAGGGGGTAAAAAGTTTAAGAAACCCGCTAAGGGCAAAGGAAAGGCTAAGGCAGTCCAGATTGAGAATCAGGATAAGCCTGAGGCTTCTTCCAAGCCCACACGCGGCCCTACTGATGCTGATAAATGCCATTACTGCAATAAGTCTGGGCATTGGAAGACAAAATTGCAAAGATTATCTGGGAGATCTAAAGAACTCAAAGAAGACGTTTGAGACGACTTCTCCAGGTATCTATGTTATAGAAGTAAATGTTACTACTTCAGGTTCTAATTCTTGGGTATTGGATACCGGCTGTGGCGCTCATATTTGTACGAATATGCAGGGTCTAAGCAACAGTAGAACGCTGGAAAAGGGACAAGTGGACCTGCGTGTTGGGAATGGAGCAAGAGTTGCTGCATTAGCCGTAGGAACGTATCATTTGTCTCTGCCGTCAGGCTTGGTTTTAGAATTAAATAATTGCTACTATGTACCTGCTATTAGCAGAAACATCATCTCTATTTCTGTTTTGGATTTAGAAGATTTTCATTTTTCGATTAAAAACAAATGTTGTTCTTTTGATCGTAATGAAATGTTTTATGGTAGCGCTCCATTAGAGAATGGGCTTTATATTCTTAACCAATCAATGCCTGTCTATAACATAAGTACCAAACGGTTAAGAACCAATGACTCGAACCCCACTTTTCTCTGGCATTGTCGTTTGGGCCACATCAATGAGAAAAGGATTCAGAAGCTTCATAACGATGGGCTTTTAGACTCATTTGATTTTGAATCATTTGAGAAGTGTGAATCCTGCTTATTGGGCAAAATGACAAAGGCCCCTTTCAACAAATTTAATGAAAGGGCCGGTGACCTATTGGGCCTTATACATACCGATGTATGTGGTCCAATGAGTGTTAGTGCTAGAGGAAATTTTCAGTACTTCATCACGTTTACTGATGACTTCAGTAGATTTGGATATGTCTATTTAATGAGACATAAATCGAAATCCTTTGAAAAGTTCAAGGAGTTCCAGAATGAAGTACAGAATCAACTTGGCAAAAGTATCAAAGCTCTTCGATCAGATTGTGGAGGTGAATACTTAAGCCAAGAGTTCAGTGATCATCTGAGTAATTGTGGAATTGTTTCACAACTCACTCCTCCTGGAACACCTCAGTGGAACGGTGTGTCTGAAAGGAGAAATCGGAATTTATTAGATATGGTCCGATCGATGATGAGTCAAGTAGATCTTCCATTATCCTTTTGGGGATACGCTCTAGAAACGTCTGCGTTTACGCTGAACAGAGTTCCATCAAAGTCAGTTAAAAAGACGCCATATGAGATGTGGACTGGAAAAGTTCCAAGTTTGTCTTTTCTTAAAATTTGGGGTTGTGAAGCTTATGTCAAGAGTTGATATCTGATAAGCTTGCACCCAAATCTGATAAGTGCTACTTCGTTGGTTATCCTAAGGAAACCAAGGCTTACTACTTTTACAACCGTTCCGAGAACAAAGTGTTTGTTGCTAAGAACTGTGTCTTTCTTGAGAGAGAATTTCTTCCAAGAAGAACAGTGGGAGTAAAGTACAACTTGAAGAAATTCGAGAATCACAGGAGCCTGCTCAACCTGTCGAGGAAGAGCAGTGACCGGATTTACAAAGAGTTGTAGAGCCCGAGCATGTGATGCCTGAAGTTCGCAGATCCGAAATGATTCATCACGACCCGAGAGATACTGATTTCTTGTGACTAATTGTCATGATCTCTTGATCATTGACAGTGACGAACCTGCGACTTTCGAAGAAGAAATGATGGGCCCTGACTCCGAAAAATGGCTTAAGGCCGCTGAATCCAAAATGGGTTCCATGTCACAAAACCAAGTATGGACTTTGGGTGATTTACCCGATGGTGTAAAAGTCATTGAGTGTAAATGGGTCTTCAAGAAGAAGATCAATGTGGATGGAAACGTTCAGATTTACAAAGCTAGGTTGGTGGCAAAAGGTTTCAAACAAGTTCAAGGTGTTGACTATGATGAGACCTATTCCCCAGTCGCTATGCTTAAATCTATTCGGATTCTCCTAGCAACAGGCGCTCATCATGATTATGAGATTTGGCAAATGGATGTGAAAACAGCTTTCCTTAACGGGATTCTAGAAGAGGATATGTACATGACACAACCTCCGGGTTTCATTGATCCTAAGCTGCTGGGAAGGTATGCAAGCTTCATAAATCCATCTATGGATTGAAGCAAGCATCTCGGAGTTGGAATCTTCGTTTTGATGAAGCGGTTAAAAAGTTTAACTTCATCAGAAACGAAGAGGAACCTTGCGTTTACAAGAAGACTAGTGGGAGCGCAGTTGCATTTCTCGTACTGTATGTAGACAACATACTTCTCATTGGAGATGATATTCCGCTACTTCAGTCAGTAAAGCACTGGCTAGGAAGTTGTTTCTCGTTGAAAGACATGGGCGAAGCCGCCTATATTCTTGGTATAAGGATCTATAGAGATAGATCAAAGAGGCTGATTGGACTGTGCCAGGACACTTATATCGATAAGGTTCTACACAGGTTCAACATGCATGATTCCAAGAAGGGCTTGCTTTCGATGTCTCATGGCATTACTCTCAGCAAGAAGCAGTGTCCTTCGGCACCTGCTGAGCGAGAGCGCATGAGTAGGATTCCATTTGCTTCCGCGATAGGATCTATTATGTATGCCATGCTTTGTACTCGTCCAGATGTTGCTTGTGCGTTAAGCATGATGAGTCGATACCAGTCGGATCCCGGTGAGAGTCACTGGACTGCCGTCAAGACAATCCTGAAGTATTTGAGAAATACCAAGGATAAGTTCTTAGTGTACGGAGGAAGTGATGAGCTTGTAGTGAGTGGTTATACGGACGCCAGTTTTCAGACAGATAAAGACGATTTCCGATCTCAGTCTGGTTACGTCTTCTGTCTAAATGGAGGTGCAGTTAGTTGGAAGAGTTCCAAGCAGAGCACCGTGGCGGATTTAACGACCGAGGCTGAATACATCGCTGCTTCGGAAGCGGCAAAGGAGGCTGTTTGGATTAGGAAGTTCATTATTGAGCTTGGTGTGATTCCTAGCATTTCTGAGCCTCTGGCATTGTTTTGTGACAACAATGGAGCCATAGCTCAGGCTAAGGAGCCCAGATCACACCAGAAATCCAAACACACGGAGAGGAGATATCATCTGATTTGTGATATCATTGAGAGAAGTGACGTCAAGATCAGCAGAGTTCCGACAGACGAGAACGTCGCTGACCCGTTGACTAAGCCACTCCCACGACCGAAGCATGAGAGTCATGCAGCTGCCATAGGCATTAGATTCCTTAAGCAGTAATCTTGTTTTTAGTGGGAGTTATAACATTTATGTTTTGATGTTCATGTAAACATACATTTGGTTATGTTTTATTTAATGAAACTGTTTCAGTATTATTTAATGGTGTTATTAAATAATTGTCCAAAAGTAATTTGTGGCATTCTTATTGATCATCAAATAAGTGATATGATCATGAAACTCTATAAGTGAAAGATGACATAAATTATTTGTGTCCATAGTCGAGGTTATTAAAGTTGGACATTAATAACCGCGTGAGACTAGTATGTGAGGTGACTGATGACTAAGTTTCATGGAGTCATTAATAGGAGTATTAAAGTCAATCACATAGATATGTGTTAGAGAACACATGATCGGACATGACCCGCTAATGAGAACTCTACAAGATTGTTATATGAGTGTCATAAGAGTTTCTCATTACGACTATAGAGTATAGTCCTTAGACCTGAGTTCATCATGTTTTCTTACATATACATTGGTATGCTTTGACTTTGTCAAATGTCAGCCGTAACTGGTGGCTATAAAGGCATTGATTGGGCATATCATGAAGTGTGTAGGGAACAGGGATGGAACAAGATGGAATTTGTCCCTCCCATATAACGGGAGATAGATATCTCTGGGCCTATCGAAGATTTGATACTGGAATTGCGTGGCCGCGCTCAAACGGATTGAATGTCAATCATTTGTCTTTCATCAGTATAAATCGGAGTTCGATAAACATGGTTTGGTTGATTAAGGATGACACGAGTTCTTGCCTTATGCCAGATCGAGATATAGAGACAAAGGGATTATGAGAATAGTTGATTCCAGTACAAGTGGGAGACTGAAGGGAATGTCCTGAAATCATACTTGTATTTACTCTAGTAGAGTCGTGATGTCGAGATAAGACAATCATATGATATTGGATGGTTATAATGTTTTGCTAGAGGCCGCTTATAACTTATGAGTTATGAACTCATTACCATTGTCATATGATCCTATAGGGTCACACACCTAAGCAAACTGGATAATATAAATTGGGTTTGATCATTATAGTAATGATCATGATCAATGTATATAAGATATACGTCGATATCAACTTTCTGTGTGGGTGTCGATCGACACCAATAGTGAGTGTTGTTCGACACCACTCGGATCAGAAAACCGGATCTTTGATTTAATTGAAATCAAGTCGGTGTGGTCCATCGGTCAATTAGGTTTCTTTAAGTCTCCTATATATAGGATATAGGGCACGACTTTGAGATCATCAGAAGTTCTTGGCCGTCACAGAAACGCAGAGAGAACCCTAAGGCGAATCGTTCGCGAAGGCACTAGCATCCCTGTCGTCCAGTTTGTGTGCGTGTGGACTTCTGTAGAGGCGCAGCACTTGAGGCGCTTCCTGATCTCGATTACCTAACATCTTCCGCTGCTTTATCTCCAGGTATACTCGAGATCTGATATAGATTCAATTGGCACAAGATCCGTGGCTTAGAATTGTTTTAGGGCTGTTTTAATCGGATTAAAACCTGTGCAAAATTCCTTCATCCAGTGCATGTAGTTCCTAAGAAAGGAGGTGTTACAGTGGTTAAGAATGAGAAGAATGAGCTGATTCCTACAAGAACTGTGACAGGGCACAGGATGTGTATAGACTACAGGAAGTTGAATGCTGCAACAAGGAAAGATCACTTCCCCCTGCCATTCATTGATCAGATGCTGGAGAGGTTAGCAAACCACCCTTATTACTGCTTCCTCGATGGGTACTCTGGGTTCTTTCAGATTCCCATCCATCCAGATGACCAGGAGAAGACCACCTTCACCTGTCCCTATGGCACTTTTGCATATCGCAGAATGCCATTTGGACTCTGTAATGCTCCTGCGACATTTCAGAGATGCATGATATCTATCTTCACAGATATGATTGAGGATTTTATGGAGGTTTTTATGGATGACTTTTTTGTCTATGGGTCTTCCTTCAAAGACTGTCTTGATAATCTCTGCAAAGTGTTGGCTAGATGTGAAGAAAAGCACTTGGTTCTTAACTGGGAAAAATGTCACTTCATGGTGCGAGATGGTATTGTGCTTGGACACAGAGTTTCTGAGGCAGGGATTGCAGTTGACAGGGCCAAGATCGAGGTGATGACAAGTCTTCAGGCACCTGATAATGTGAAGTCAGTAAGGAGTTTTCTGGGTCATGCTGGGTTTTACAGGAGATTCATCAAGGATTTCAGCAAGATTGCTAGGCCACTTACAGCACTTCTCTGCAAGGATGTGAAATTTGAGTTCAATGCTGAGTGTCTTTCAGCCTTTGAACAGATCAAGAAGGCTTTAGTAAGTGCTCCAATAGTGCAACCACCAGACTGGGATTTACCTTTTGAGGTAATGTGTGATACCAGTGATTTTGCAGTAGGAGCTGTACTTGGACAGAAGAAGGATAAGAAGCTACATGCCATCTATTATGCAAGTAGAACACTTGATGATGCTCAGAAAAATTATGCAACCACTGAAAAAGAGTTGCTAGATGTGGTGTTTGCTTTAGAAAACTTTCGTCCATACTTGGTTGGATCTAAGATGATTGTGCATACAGATCATTCTGCCCTCAAATACTTGATGAAGAAAAAGGAGGCAAAGCCAAGATTACTCAGATGGATTTTCCTTCTTCAAGAGTTTGATATTGAAGTTAGAGACAAAAAAGGAGTGGAGAATGGAGTAGCTGATCATCTCTCAAGACTCAGAGTTGAAGAAGATGTTCCCATTGATGATTTTCTGCCAGAACAGAATGTTTACATGATTGGGATTGCATCAGAATCGGAGTTAGTGAACAAAAGGCGAAATTGGCGAAGCACAGACATGGTGTCGATCGACACCACGCCTCCGTGTC
Organism: Isatis tinctoria; assembly: GCA_010577795.1. NCBI lineage: Eukaryota > Viridiplantae > Streptophyta > Magnoliopsida > Brassicales > Brassicaceae > Isatis > Isatis tinctoria. The sequence goes on along the minus strand of VHIU01000534.1, from coordinate 12,749 downwards.
GATCGACACCCTTCGAAAGACTCGAAACATCGAGTCGTGACGGACGAATATCGACCGGCTTGGTCGATACCAATTAGGCTGCTCGACACCAATAAGTGTCGACCGACACCACCTTGGTGTCGATCGACACCTATCACAGACGAGCCCAGAAACTGCAGAACCTGAAGGCTCGACTTGGACATTGTAAACAGCTGCTGTAGCTGTTCCTGATCACCCTTGGTATGCTCATATAGCTAATTACCTTGCTGCAGATATTGATCCAGGTCTCAAAGAGTATGCTAGGAAGAAATTCTTTAGTGATCTCAAGAGATATTATTGGGATGAGCCTTATCTCTACAGGCATTGTTCAGATGGAATCTACAAAAGGTGTATTGCAGAGTCTGAAATTCCTGATGTTCTGTTTCACTGCCATGGATCTGAGTATGCTGGACACTTTGCTACATTCAAAACAGTGTCCAAGGTTCTTCAAGCAGGCTTTTGGTGGCCTATTATGTTCAAGGATGCTCAGCTGTTCGTTTCTCATTGTGATGCTTGTCAGAGAAGAGGGAAGATCAGCAAGAAACATGAGATGCCACAAAAATTCATCCTTGAGGTTGAAGTTTTTGATTGCTGGGGCATTGATTTCATGGGTCCCTTTCCCCCCTCTCATGGGAATAAGTACATTCTAGTTGCTGTGGACTATGTTTCTAAATGGGTAGAAGCAATTGCTAGTCCGAAGAATGAGTTGCAGTGGTCCTACCGGACAGTCAGGGAGCACACTTGATTCAGCTGCCTCAGTGCATTGTCACCAGGATCACCGATGACCTGAGCAGCTTCGCTTTCAGCCTCCTCACACTGAGGTGCGCCGTGCCCCCTCTTCTCGCCGACTCAGAGGCGCCTCATCTACTGCTGCCGCTACCGCTGCTGAGGACGACGTCCTCCCGGATCCTACTGAGGATCGTCCATTTCCGTCTCTCCCTCCTCCACCTACTGTTCCTGCAGACACGGTGACCTTCCAGCGCTATGTGATCGCCGCTTTTCAGAGCATGTGGGACACGATCACCCATCCTCGCTGCAGAGGTGTTCAGGCTACTTCACCAGTTCGCCGCCCTCGCTCCCGCTCTCGTTCACCACCAGCTGCTGCCGCTGAGTCTGATGAGGATTAGTCCTCTTTCTGCGGTTTTGTCTTTCTATCATTTCTTTTATTATCTCTTCCTGCACTTGAGTCATTTTTCTGTTTTTGTTTGAGTCAGTCTGTTATTTTTCTTTTTACTTTAAACTCTGTTGGATTATGTTATTATGGTATGCTTGATCTTTATTATTACTTGTGTTTTCAGTGTTTTAACAGTTCTGACATTAGGAATCATGTTCTGGATTTCTAGCTTTGGAATAAAACATAAGTCCAACAACGTTGTTGTCTGACTTCGGACTTGGTGTCGATCGACACCAAGTGAGTGTCGATCGACACCCTACGCGAGTGCAGGTAAGCACCCATAATTCTAACTCTAACATTGTTCCTTTTGCTTTCTTTTACCAATTTCAGGCTTGTTAACTCTTGGGACAGTGTTATTCAAGTCTGGGGGAGGTGGTTACTAATATGGTTTTCTTTTTCTTTTGAGAGTCTTTTGTGTCAAAAATTTGTTTTTATTGAGTCAAAATTTAGTTGGGAACAATGAACTTTACTTGGAACAAATTGTTTTAGCTACCTCTTTAGTGACCATTCTTACAGCCATTCACAGCAGTTTCTACCACAAGAAATTCTAAAGGTAATTGATCTTCCATTATCCCCATACTATTTGAGTGTTTAGATGATCCGGAGCTGGCCTAGATATAATGAACTTAATTTTTCTCATCTTGGGGTTTGGTATACTTTGAATCGGATTCCTTGCTTAGGTCTGATAGGATTAGTCTGTGATCCAACAGAGATGGAGAATTGGTGTCGGACAAACGCTCTTTCGAAGGAAGAGAAGATAATTTCATGAATGGTTATAGTGAAACGACACAAAGGAATCAGAAAAACCAAACCCGAAGAAAATAATCCCAAATGAATCACCATTGAAGCATTGCAAGGAAAGATGTGAATTGATCCCTCTCTGTTCCAGACATATATTCTTCGATGCGTGAAACCGAAACCGATACTGAAACAGCCATGAGGACAAACCCATCACCAGACCAACCACCTTCAGCATCGTATCAAAAGGAGATATCAAACATAATAATGAAGATTGGCAAAGATCCAACAGAAAAGAAGAAGAAATAGTTACAATCAAATTGCATATTTTCATTTCTCTTTTTTAGAAGATGGCAGAATTTATTTGAAGTATGCATAGAACAAAAACAAAAAAAAATTGAAAGAGTAGGCCGGTGGTGAACACAGAAAACGAAGGTTGAAGAAGAAATGATCAATGGCGCAAAGAAATGATCTTTGTTTCTGTTTTTTATTTCTGTTTTTTATTTCTGTTCTTTGTTTCTGTTCTTTGTTTCTATTCTTTGTAATTTTTACTTGTGGTATTAATGGTAATTTCAGCAACTTCTTTTTCTTTACGTTTCAGTGTCTATTATATATTTTTTTCATTTTGTAAAATGGAGATGAAGTTAAATTAGTGACTAATTTTTCACAGTTTTTTTTTTCATTTGGCTAGTAACAATTTGTTACAAGTTTAGTAACAACAAAACGTCACAAATAAATGGAATTTGTGACAATTTAATGACTATATGTTGGTCGCCAATTGTGACAGATTTGTGACATTATTTTGGTTGTTAATAGTGATAAATTTGTGACATTATTTTGGTCAAATCTATTACTAAATAGTTACACAAATTTGGTAACAAATTGTAACAAATCCGTGACTAATTTTTTGTTACAAATTGTGACGTATAATGTGACTAATTTGATCACAAACTGTAACGAATATGTGACTTATCTTTTGTCACAATTTTGTGACATATTTGTAACAATACATATCGTCACTATAATTGTGACGAATTTGATACCAAATTACAATTGTGACGATCATATTGTGACTTACTATAATTTGTCACACATTGGTCACAATAGAAAATTTGTGACCAAAGTTATTCAAGTACAAAGACGGGTGAACCAGAACCTTCTCGAATTGGAATGTGAGCGGTTATTGGAGGTTTCCCACCAAACCAGAAGGAATTAAGCTACAAACTGACTTGGTATGAAATCTTGACTCAGACATGGATCTCATCAATTTGGATTCATGCCAATATCAATTTTGGTTCAAGAGTTATTCACTTTCTAAACAGGAGTATCCTGCACTTGCCTTCTTTGGAGCCTTTCGAGCTGAGAGATTGCAACTTTGAGAGCCGAAACTCACACTGTCAAAACTTATAAATTATGGGGATCCGTAAATTCTATTTTATAAGAACTAAAGGACTGAAAAAGTAAAAAGATGAAAAAATGATTTTATTAGATTGTGAGAGCCGAAACTCACACTGTCAAAACTTATATTTAATGGGGGCTCGAAAATTCTATTTATAAAGAACTAAAGGACCGAAAATGCAAAAAAGATGAAAAGGGAGATTTTATTGATATTTTCCGAAAGTACAAGGGAAATTAGCAAAAGCTGAATAGTCTTAAATTGCTAAAACTCCTAATACTCGGATCTGGGATGGATTTAAACTTTACATGAGCGTACATATATATACTGGCAATCCTAGGAGGCTAAGACTTCAGATTTCCGATGTGGGACCTTGTCCTTCGCTCCCAGCCGCCGACTTAAGCTTTTTGGGCCCGATTTCCGGCCCGAGAGTCTTCCGTGATCCGTCCGCGCGTTCTGACCCAAATCCGGCCCGCCGATGAATAGTGATCCGTGAATAGTAACCCGATGAATAGTAATCCGAATCTCGGTTTAAGCTCAATTCGACCTTTCGGTTAACCTTGTCTCGGGATGAATAGTGTTTTTAACGGTTTTTCCCGCGTGAATAGTGTACCGAGCGTTTTATGACTTCCGAGATTTGAACCGCCCGTTTTTTATTTGAACTTCCAGCCGCCGGTTTCAGTATTGATGGCCAGCCGCCGGTTCCTTTGGCTTGTATGCTCGGCGACTGGTCCACGGCTGGCTGGACGTTCGTCACGGTCTTTCGGGGAACGTTTATGGACGTCTTTGGAGTCAGAACATGCAAACAGATGATCTCCGGGTCGGTCCGGGCATTGAGTTACGTTTGACGGTCGGTCGACTGGACGATGTTCGGATGAGGAGTCTCGACTTGAGAAATGATCGTGGACATGTGATGAAGACCCGGCGGCTGGGACAAGTTCCAGCCGCCGGCCACGGACGAGGGGAGATCCGCGGCTGGCCTCATCCCAGCCGCCGGCCACGGACGAGGGGAGATCTGGCGGCTGGCACTTGTCCCAGTCGCCGGCCACGGACGAGGGGAGATCCGGCGGCTGGCACTTGTCCCAGCCGCCGGCCACGGACGTTGAGGACCCGGCGGCTGGCACTCGTCCCGGCCGCCGGCCACGGACGTTGAGGACCCGGCGGCTGGCACTTGTCCCGGCGGCTGGCACTTGTCCCGGCCGCCGGCCACGGACGTTGAAGACCCGGCGGCTGGCACTTGTCCCAGCCGCCGGCCACGGACGTTGAAGACCCGGCGGCTGGCACTTGTCCCAGCCGCCGGTTGACGTCCTGGACGGATCGTGGGCAGTTTGCCTTAGCTCGTCCGTTCCACGTTCGGGATAAGTTCCATTTGATCCTGTACTTGACTTCTCGTTCTGTCAATCTTCGAGGAGGGGATTTCGACCCCAACAGTTAGCCCCCTAGCTCTTTGCTTCCGCGGTTTGGAGCAAGGAGCTCCGAGCTGAGAGTTTTATCGGGATTGACTGAAACGGGAAGGCTACGGGTTTTTCCGTTCATCCGCTTCGTCCGCTTCGCTTTAGTGTCTTGTCTGAGTATAGTTCTCCATGGGATTTCGTGCCATGCTCGCTATATCAAAGGAGTGGCTTCATTTCATTTTTTCACACTTCTCTTCTCTTCTCAAAAATTTTCTAAGTCTCTCCTTCGATAATAATTTTTTTTTTTAGCAATGGCTGGTGAAGGAGGTTCTTCTTTCGAACTTAACCTTGATGCCATAATGAGTAATCAATTTGACTTCGATTTTATGTCCGCGGAGGATGATGCAGTACTTGTAGAAGATCTGCTGGTGGCTGGAGAAGATGCCATTCCGCAAGCAGCGTACGGTCCCGAAGGTGTCCCGCAGTGGGAGGCCGGTCCTAGCAATGCTCAAGGAACGCTTGGTTTTGCTAATGTTCCTCAATGGGAGTCCGGAACGGCGGCTGGGAATGATGGTCTACCCGAGACGGCGGCTGGGAATGAAGGCATTCCCGAGATGGCGGCTGGGAATGAGACCAGACCCGAGCCGGCGGCCGGGAGGTCGACGAGTAGGGCGTTTGGTTCGGAGAGGGCGTCTGGCTCTAAGAATGCTCCCAAGAGGGCGGCTGGCGTAGTAGCCGTTTCAAGATGGGCGCTCAGCTCCGGAGGTGTCTTAGAGAGGGCGTCCGGCTCTTCTCGAGTTGAAGCTGACGGCGTCTCGCCGAGGACGAGCATAGCACGTGGCGTCTGGACTCCCCCCCAACAGGTTGAGGACAACGGCGGGTGGCGTGCATGGCCATCCCGATCCTTGGTCCCTTCCGAACGTCGTCGTGTTTGGCCAGAGAGCGGTGACGACGCGGCCACATCCCGGGAAGAAGTTAGATCGGATCACCGGGAGGTGCTATCTTCGTGCATCCGGACGTGAAGTCCGAGTGTCGTTCTCCCGGAGAGGCTAAAGCCTATTGGGGTGAAGACATTATTGTTTGGCGGTTTAAGAAGCCTGGACCGTTTACGAGTTATAGATCGATAGCCGAGACATTCAGGCATGGTCCTACTTTGAGCGATCGGGATTCGCTAGCCGAGCTTAGATACGATTTCCGGATTCCGGACAAGATTAAGTTCCGTCTCCCGAAGGATGGGGATAGGATGAACAAGGCGCCAGATGGCTATTTTGCCATGTACGAGTCGATGTTCTACGAAGCCTTCCTCTGGTTCCCGATCCCGGGAGCCATTTTTGATTTTCTCGATTTATATGGGGTTGCGATCTCTCAACTTACCCCTGGCGCCATGAGGATTTTGATGGGACTTGTGGTCCGTTGTGCCGAATGTGGGATCAAGTTGGAGGGTGATCTGATTCGGAATTTCTTTTCGATGAGGAAGGTTTCCAATTCGGATTTCTTCTGCTCAATCAACGTTTGGAGGAACGTGAAGCGTTTCTACTCCGGGCTTCGACAGCATTGCAAAGCTTCGGGGCTCGAGTTTTTTTACGTGAAATGCAGCCCGCTCACGGTCGGTTCTGACTTCGGCGGCTCGGTTAGGACCGAGTGGAGTTTGCCACGTAAGCGTTTCGTCTTTTTGTGAATTTTTTCCTATAAGTAGTCCTTGCTCATTTGTTTCATTCTTCATAACTTCATTTCTCACAGCTTTTCTTCTTTTCTCTCTCTAGGTCGTGATCCCTTTGTTCCCAGGATTTCCGGGTTTGAGGATATCGTTACAGAAGTTGATAAGAAGAAAATCGATTGGGAGTGTCCTGACCTTTGGCGCCGCTTTCTTGACGCAAGAGATATTTTAGAAGGACGTGCCCCTCTCAAAGGTCCCGACTTCATCGACCCGCTGGCGACGTACCCCGGAATGGAGGGTGTTTGGAACTATCGCAAGCAGAAGTACGGCGAGGCTGGACCGTCCGGAGAGGCAGTCGAGTTTGACCCGGCGTCCGGCTTTGTTCTTCCGCCCGGACCTGATTTCCATGGCGCGCCCGAGGAACAGATTGCTGCTCCTCAGAGTTCGGCTTGTGCCGTCGCTGTGGATAAGGGGAAGGGAGCTTCCAACAGCCCTGGCCGTCTGAGGAAGGGGAAAGTGGCTCGGACGGCCGAGGCGTCCGATCATGGTCTTCTCTTCGATGCCCGCAAGGCGGCGGGAGGCGATCCAGCTGAGTCCGTTAAGGTTGTGGACTACTTTGGAGCGCTGGCTCCGGCCCCAGCTGCGCCGTTCGATCGTTCAGCGGCTTACGGAGATCTGTCCTCCAGTCTTATGACGGTAATTCTTTTTTCCTTTAGATTCATTTGGACGCAGTTTGGTCTTTGCTGATATTTGCTTTTCTTTGATTCAGATCGCCACCCGAGCTCATGCAACCCAGGTTGCCTTGGAAGCTTCGGAGAGAGAGTCCCGGAAGAAGGACAAGAAGATCAAGGCCTTGGAAGTGAAGCTTCGGAACGTGGAGAGGCGATCTCAGAAGGAGATTAAGAAAGTGCTTGCGGAAGCTGAGCGGAAATTGGAGCTGGCTCTTAAGAAATGTCGCTGGGACTTGGTGGAGAAGTACCGTCTTCGCATCGAGGGAGCCAAGGCTGCTCTCGTGCCAATGCGTCAGGCGAAATAAGGCGAGACTGCCTTGTCTGAGGTCAGCTCTAACCTCGACCTAGTCCGGGACATTAAGTCCGGGAAGTCGAAGGTTGAGGGGGAAGAGGGAGAGCTGGAGGTGGAATTGGAGCGGCTCAAAGGAGGAGGTTGGACCGGTTCCTATGATCGGGCTGCTGCCGTTCTCGAGAGCCACTTGGTATACTCTCCCGTTTCTCCGTACCAGTCTCCGGACGACGAGGCTTTGGACTATGGAGCTCCTACCCCTCTCGTCGAATATGACTAGGCTTTGGCCTTGTGTTTTCTTTTTCTGCCTTAGTTGTATTCGGGTCTTTTGACCCTTTTTATTGTATTTGCTTTGTTAACCGAACTCGTATTTCCTTTCATGGAGATTTTTATCTATAAGCTTTTGCCTTAGATGTTATGGACTTCTTTGCTTGCTTGCTTTGCTTTTATAGCCTTGATAAAGGAGAAGATGGGCGGCCGGTATGTCTCTCTTCCAAGAGGGCGGCTGGCCCATTTTATAGAATGAAGGGCGGCTGGCCCGTCTCTCTACGGAGGACGGGCGGCTGGCCCGTTTTGTGGAGTAAAGGGCGGCTGGCCCGTCTCTCTACGGAGGACGGGCGGCTGGCCTGTTTTGTGGAGTAAAGGGCGGCTGGCCCGTTCTCTACGGAGGACGGGCGGCTGGCCCGTTTTGTGGAGTAAAGGGCGGCTGGCCCGTCTCTCTAAGGAGGACGGGCGGCTGGCCCGTTTTGATATTGCGTTGGAGTGTTGTTCCGGACACTCGAACTTTTAGACCAGTTTGTATTTTGCGAAAGTTCCTGGGTTTAATGCAGTCTTTTGTTGTCGTGGGGGACCGAGCTTGTTCGAATCCCTCTTTCGACTGAACGCTTTTAAGATCTCGCATCAGAGCCGGTTTGATACTGCGTTCTCGAGATGTCTTTGACCAGTGTTCCCGTGTCAGGCGCTTTACTGGGTTTAAAGAGTTTACTTTGTGTCCTGTACTATGCAAAGTGTTGGTGAAAGTAAACTAATTAGAACATCGTCTCGAGCGCTTCCTGCAGGATCGCGGGATACAGGTTACGCCCTTCGGATGTTAATCCGGAAATTTGTATAGCGTGCTAGTTTTATCCTCTGCGGGATGTTGAAAGAACCATGGTTTTTAAAAAGATAGTCTTGTTGTGGCCAGCAACAGACGGATTTGTTGGTGATGACTTAAGTATTCGGGAGAAGTATCTTGATTGGTGGTCTTGGATGAGTTATGAGATGCTAAGCCTCGATGTTCATCTGATTTGTAAGTTGAAGATGTTTTATGAGATACTGAGTCTCAATGTTCATTTTCCTCGGGTTTTTCTGGATCCATTGGTTTCTGGATCAAGTTTCGAGATGCTAAGTCTCGATGTTTGTCAGAATGGTGTTTTCGGGAAACTTTTTCAAGCTTTGGATGCGTTATGAGATGCTAAGTCCCAATGTCCATCTCCTTGAAATTTTTGCGAAAATTCCGCCGGCACGAACCGGGAGCTGGATTGTTCCATCCGTCATTGTGACTTCGCCAGAGAATCCGGTCAGTGATCTCGGACTGGGAGTTATCTTTGACGGATCCACCTTCATCCTTTGAAGCGTCTCTCGAAAAATGACGTGCACCGAACTTCCGGTGTCGATCAAGACTCGTGAGACGTCATGGTCGTTGATATCCAACTCTACCACCAATGGGTCATCGTGAGGTTGGTCAAGGCCTTCGGCGTCTTTTTCGTAAAAAGCGATCCGATCGTCGTTTTCGGTGATCGGTTCCCGCGGTTTTGACTCCTTGTCTCCTCTTCTCAGGAACACTTTTATCGAGGCCACTGTGTCCCGGCAGTACTGAGATCCTCCAATGATCATGTGGATCCTTCTGCGGTTGGCGGCGGAGTCGTCTCCGTTTGGTCTCCTCCCTCGTTTGGGGGTATCCTCGTCGGGCCTTTCGGGACGTTCCTGGTTGGGTCGTCCGTCCGGGGCGCCAGCATCTTCTTCGATAGCTCCGAGACTTTCGAGGGTCACTCCGTTTCCGAGCTCCCCGGCTAACAGCTTTGCCGCGAGCCTTCTTCCGACGGTTCTGCAGTTTTCGGTCGAGTGGCCTTTCGTCTTGTGGAAGGTACAGAAGGCGTTTTCGTGAATCCTGGTTGAGTCCATGTATTCCATGGTCCCTTGTTGCGCTCATTATTCGGTCTCTCCGTGTTTATCTGGTAGTTATGCGCTCCGCCCGGGTTGGGTTCTTCATCTCGGCTGGTTCGCCTACTTCTTCTCTCGTTTGGAAAGTTAGAAGGTTGCACCGTGAATGGTGACTGGTGGGATCACGGTAATCTCCTTTCGGAAGTTCGAAGTCTTCAGCAAGGACTTCTTCAGGGCGTTTATCGCGGCACTGTTGCTTAGTCCGTCAATTTTCGAGACTATTACCTTAAACCTTTCGATGAAATCTCGGAGGCTTTCTTCAGGTTCCTGTGACAGCGAGTAAAGATCCGCGTCGGATGTTGACTGTCTTATGAACAGCGAGTAGTGTTTCAAGAAGGCTGTTGACAACTGCTTGAAACCGTCAATTGAATCTCTCTCTAGCCTCGAGAACCATGATAGGGCTGATCCTTTCAGATGCTCCACGAAGAGGAGGCAGAATCCCGCGTCCCTCTCTTCGGGTTTGAACCTAGCACGTCCCATAGCGATGCGGAAAGCTGTCATGTGGGCCTTCGGATCAGTTGTCCCGTCGTAGAAGGGAATTCGGATTTTGCCCGGGTCAGAGAGTCTGACGCTGGTGATCCTCGAAGTGAACGGATCTTCTGCGTTTCCTCTAGGACGCGGTCAATCTCCGGGGCCGCACTCGTCGCTTTATGGACTTGCGACCTTACCTCCTTCATCTGACTTGTCGTGAGTTCTAGGCGGGCACGGAGCTCATCCAGCTCGTCCCTTCGGCTAGCGGATTGATTAGCTCTGGCCTCTCGTTCCTCCTTCTCCTGCTCTTCGATCCAGCGGAGCTCTTCTTCGTCCGCGTTCGGGTCTCCAGCCTCGTCGTCAGTTTCGTTTTCGGCTCTGTTCGTGACGTCTCTTGAGTTCTCGCCGTTGGTCACCGTGGAAGTTGGCCGTTCGGCTGTTCGCCCAGTGGTGCTCTTCCGGTACAGCGGGGGTGGTGCTGATAGCTCTTTCCTTGTTCCGACGGGGGTTTGTTCGTCTGGATTATCACGGCCCGAGGGATCAGCTCGTGGGGTGAAGACGAGGCGTCTCACTCCTATGGTTCGGGGGGCGTGCGCTGGTTCCTGGGAAGCCACTCTTTCTCATGCGGCCGCTCTCTCCTGCCTGTTTTGCCGCTCCGCATTTCAGCTACCATGTTTCGCAGTTCGGTGATCGCTGCATTCTCCGGGGTGGTGTTGGCTGTTTCCGTGATGATCGGATCTTGGAGTGGCATTCCGTATCTGGCGAGGGCCCTGGGCGAAGTCCCAGGATTTCCGTCTGCTCCGTCGGTGGATGTCCCGGCGGCGGTTGTTCCGGTTCCGGCCGCCAACGTGCTAATGGCGGGAAGTCCCACTCCGGTTGCTTGGTTGGTTGGTGATGTCGTCAGTTCTTCTGGTCATTGTCTTCGTTCGGTATCCTTTTCGTTCTTAGGGTTAAGAATATTTCTCGTCCCCACAGACGGCGCCAAACTGTGAGAGCCGAAACTCACACTGTGAAAACTTATATGTAATGGGGGCTCGAAAATTCTATTTATAAAGAACTAAAGGACCGAAAATGCAAAAAAGATGAAAAGGGAGATTTTATTGATATTTTCCGAAAGTACAAGGGAAATTAGCAAAAGCTGAATAGTCTTAAATTGCTAAAACTCCTAATACTCGGATCTGGATGGATTTAAACTTTACATGAGCGTACATATATACTGGCAATCCTAGGAGGCTAAGACTTCAGATTTCCGATGTGGGACCTTGTCCTTCGCTCCCAGCCGCCGACTTAAGCTTTTTGGGCCCGATTTCCGGCCCGAGAGTCTTCCGTGATCCGTCCGCGCGTTCTGACCCAAATCCGGCCCGCCGATGAATAGTGATCCGTGAATAGTAACCCGATGAATAGTAATCCGAATCTCGGTTTTAGCTCAATTCGACCTTTCGGTTAACCTTGTCTCGGGATGAATAGTGTTTTTAACGGTTTTTCCCGCGTGAATAGTGTACCGAGCGTTTTATGACTTCCGAGATTTGAACCGCCCGTTTTTTATTTGAACTTCCAGCCGCCGGTTTCAGTATTGATGGCCAGCCGCCGGTTCCTTTGGCTTGTATGCTCGGCGACTGGTCCACGGCTGGCTGGACGTTCGTCACGGTCTTTCGGGGAACGTTTATGGACGTCTTTGGATTCAGAACATGCAAACGGATGATCTCCGGGTCGGTCCGGGCATTGAGTTACGTTTGACGGTCGGTCGACTGGACGATGTTCGGATGAGGAGTCGCGACTTGAGAAATGATCGTGGACATGTGATGAAGACCCGGCGGCTGGGACAAGTTCTAGCCGCCGGCCACGGACGAGGGGAGATCCGGCGGCTGGCCTCATCCCAGCCGCCGGCCACGGACGAGGGGAGATCCGGCGGCTGGCACTTGTCCCAGCCGCCGGCCACGGACGAGGGGAGATCCGGCGGCTGGCTCTTGTCCCAGCCGCCAGCCACGGACGTTGAGGACCCGGCAGCTGGCACTCGTCCCGGCCGCCGGCCACGGACGTTGAGGACCCGGCGGCTGGCACTTGTCCCGGCCGCCGGCCACGGACGTTGAAGACCCGGCGGCTGGCACTTGTCCCAGCCGCCGGCCACGGACGTTGAAGACCCGGCGGCTGGCACTTGTCCCAGCCGCCGGTTGACGTCCTGGACGGATCGTGGGCAGTTTGCCTTAGCTCGTCCGTTCCACGTTCGGGATAAGTTCCATTTGATCCTGTCCTTGACTTCTCGTTCCGTCAATCTTCGAGGAGGGGATTTCGACCCCAACATAGATATTTTCTGAAGTACAAGAATATTCGTGAATAATTAATGTCTTATATCACAAAAGCTCTTGCACTTGAATTGAATTGCCTTTAACCCTAGTACAAGCATACATATATATACTAGTGAACCTATGAGGCTAAAACTATTTGTAAGCAATGTGGGACAATTTTCCCTTCCTTCGAGCCGCCAATCTTCAGCCAATTTGGGCCTGCCTGCGGCCCAAATTCTTGTTAGCCCATCATTTGATTTAAACTTGATCCAGCGTGATCTTTTCTGGTCCGTGAACAGTAACTCGTGAATCGTACTCGGTGAACAGTGAACAGTAACCGAATCCGGATAAGTTTTAGCCAGTCTTCGGTTTTTTTCCGGGTTATGAACAGTAT
>VHIU01000407.1:0-20344 GCA_010577795.1 Isatis tinctoria | reverse complement strand
AAAAGCTTAGATAGCATATTTGGGGAAAATGTCCGATGAGGTTTCTAAACAAAAAAATTTTCGCAAAACTTCTTACAAAGATAGAACGCGAAGCATGGGATACAAGTTTGTGCTCCAAAAGTGCACTTTAATGTGTACCTTATAAAAGCTTAGATAGCATACTTGGGGTCCAAAAAATGTCCTATGAGGTTTCTAAACAAAATTATTTTCGCAAAACTTCTTATAAAGATAGAACGCGAAGCATCGCATACAAGTTTGTGTTCCAAAAGAGCACTTTAATGTGTACCTTATAAAAGCTTAGATAGCATATTTGGGGTCCAAAAAATGTTATATGAGGTTTCTAAACAAAACTATTTTCGCAAAACTTCTTATAAAGATAGAACGTGAAGCAAGGTATACAAGTTTGTGTTCCAAAAGAGCACTTTAATGTGTACATTATAAAATCTTAGATAGCATATTTGGGGTCCAAAAAATGTCATATGAGGTTTCTAAAGTGAACTATTTTCGCAAAACTTCTTATAAAGATAGAACGCGAAGATGGGATACAAGTTTGTGTTCCAAAAGAGCACTTTAATGTGTACCTTATAAAAGCTTAGATATAATATTTGGGGTCCAAAAAATGTCCTATGAGGTTTCTAAACAAAACTATTTTCGCAAAACTTCTTATAAAGATAGAACGCGAAGCATGGGATACAAGTTTGTGTTCCGAAAGAACACTTTAATGTGTACCTTATAAAAGCTTAGATAGCATATTTGGGGTCCAAAAAATGTCCTATGAGGTTTCCAGACAAAACTATTTTCGCAAAACTTCTTATAAAGATAGAACGCGAAGCATGGGATACAAGTTTGTGTTCCAAAAGAGCACTTTAATGTGTACCTTATAAAAGCATAGATAGCATATTTGGGGTCCAAAAAATGTCATACGAGGTTTCTAAACAAAACTATTTTCGCAAAACTTCTTGTAACGATAGAAAGCATGGGATACAAGTTTGTGTTCCAAAAGAGCACTTTAATGTGTACCTCATAAAAGCTTAGATAGCATATTTGGGGTCCAAAAAATGTCCTATGAGGTTTCTAAACAAAACTATTTTTGTAAAACTTCTTATAAAGATAGAACGCGAAGCATGGGATACAAGTTTGTGTTCCAAAAGAGCACTTTAATGTGTACATTATAAAAGCTTAGATAACATATTTGGGGTCAAAAAAATGTCCGATGAGGTTTCTAAACAAAACAATTTTCGCAAAACTTCTTACAAAGATAGAACGCGAAGCATGGGATACAAGTTTGTGCTCCAAAAGTGCACTTTAATGTGTACCTTATAAAAGCTTAGATAGCATATTTGGGGTCCAAAAAATGTCCTATGAGGTTTCTAAACAAAATTATTTTCGCAAAACTTCTTATAAAGATAGAACGCGAAGCATGGGATACAAGTTTGTGTTCCAAAAGAGCACTTTAATGTGTACCTTATAAAAGCTTAGATAGCATATTTGGGGTCCAAAAAATGTCATATGAGGTTTCTAAACAAAACTATTTTCGCAAAACTTCTTATAAAGATAGAACGTGAAGCATGGGATACAAGTTTGTGTTCCAAAAGAGCACTTTAATGTACCTTATAAAAGCTTAGATAGCATATTTGGGGTCCAAAAAATGTCATATGAGGTTTCTAAACAAAACTATTTTCGCAAAACTTCTTATAAAGATAGAACGTGAAGCATGGGATACAAGTTTGTGTTCCAAAGGAGCACTTTAATGTGTACCTTATAAAAGCTTAGATAGCATATTTGGGGTCCAAAAAATGTCATATGAGGTTTCTAAACAAAACTATTTTCACAAAACTTCTTATAACGATAGAACGCGAAGCATGGGATACAAGTTTGTGTTCCAAAAGAGCACTTTAATGTGTACATTATAAAATCTTAGATAGCATATTTGGGGTCCAAAAAATGTCATATGAGGTTTCTAAAGTGAAGTATTTTCTCAAAACTTCTTATAAAGATAGAACGCGAAGCATGGGATACAAGTTTGTGTTCCAAAAGAGCACTTTAATGTGTACCTTATAAAAGCTTAGATAGAATATTTGGGCTCCAACAAATGTCCTATGAGGTTTCTAAACAAAACTATTTTCGCAAAACTTCTTATAAAGATAGAACGCGAAGCATGGGATACAAGTTTGTGTTCCAAAAGAGCACTTTAATGTGTACCTTATAAAAGCTTAGATAGCATATTTGGGGTCCAAAAAATGTCCTATGAGGTTTCTAAACAAAACTATTTTCGCAAAATTTCTTATAAAGATAGAACGCGAAGCATGGGATACAAGTTTTGTTTTCCAAAAGAGCACTTAATGTGAACCTTATAAAAGCTTAGATAGCATATTTGGGGTCCAAAAAATGTCCTATGAGGTTTCTAAACAAAACTATTTTCGCAAAACTTCTTGTAACGATAAAAGCATGGGATACAAGTTTGTGTTCCAAAAGAGCACTTTAATGTGTACCTTATAAAAGCTTAGATAGAATATTTGGGGTCCAACAAATGTCATATGAGGTTTCTAAACAAAACTATTTTCGCAAAACTTCTTATAAAGATAGAACGTGAAGCATGGGATACAAGTTTGTGTTCCAAAAGAGCACTTTAATGTGTACATTATAAAATCTTAGATAGCATATTTGGGGTCCAAAAAATGTCCTATGAGGTTTCTAAACAAAACTATTTTCGGAAAACTTCTTATAACGATAGAACGCGATGGATGGGATACAAGTTTGTGTTCCAAAAGAGCACTTTAATGTGTACCTTATAAAAGCTTAGATAGCATATTTGGGGTCCAAAAAATGTCCTATGAGGTTTCTAAACAAAACTATTTTCGGAAAACTTCTTATAACGATCGAACGCGATGGATGGGATACAAGTTTGTGTTCCAAAAGAGCACTTTAATGTGTACCTTATAAAAGCTTAGAAATCATATTTGAGGTCCAAAAATGTCCTATGAGGTTTCTAAACAAAACTATTTTCGCAAAACTTCTACTAAAGATAGAACGCGAAGCATGGGATACAAGTTTGTGTTCCAAAAGAGCACTTTAATGTGTACCTTATAAAAGCTTAGATAGCATATTTGGGGTCCAAAAAATGTCCTATGAGGTTTCTAAGCAAAACTATTTTCGCAAAACTTCTTATAAAGATAGAACGCGAAGCATGGGATACAAGTTTGTGTTCCAAAAGAGCACTTCAATGTGTACCTCATAAAAGCTTAGATAGCATATTTGGGATCCAAAAAATGTCATATGAGGTTTCTAAACAAAACTATTTTCGCAAAACTTCTTATAAAGATAGAACGCGAAGCATGGGATACAAGTTTGTGTTTCAAAAGTGCACTTTAATGTGTACCTTATAAAAGCTTAGATAGCATATTTGGGGAAAATGTCCGATGTGGTTTCTAAACAAAAAAATTTTCGCAAAACTTCTTACAAAGATAGAACGCGAAGCATGGGATACAAGTTTGTGCTCCAAAAGTGCACTTTAATGTGTACCTTATAAAAGCTTAGATAGCATATTTGGGGTCCAAAAAATGTCCTATGAGGTTTCTAAACAAAACTATTTTCGCAAAACTTCTTATAACGATAGAACGCGAAGCATGGGATACAAGTTTGTGTTCCTAAAGAGCACTTTAATGGGTACCTTATAAAAGCTTAGATAGCATATTTCGGGTTAAAAAAATGTCCTATGAAGTTTCTAAACAAAACTATTTTCGCAAAACTTCTTATAAAGATAGAACGCGAAGCATGGGATACAAGATTGTGTTCCAAAAGAGCACTTTAATGTGTACCTTATAAAAGCTTAGATAGCATATTTGGGGTCCAAAAATTGTCCTATGAGGTTTCTAAACAAAACTATTTTCGCAAAACTTCTTGTAACGATAGAAAGCATGGGATACAAGTTTGTGTTCCAAAAGAGCACTTTAATGTGATACAATTTTCCCAAGGAATTGCACTCAAAGGATGGATTGATAGATATGAACTGAGAAGGTTACTAACACTTCACAGAACTGGATGGATATGCCTTCAACACGAGCTACTAGCCTGGGTTAAGGTGATGTGGATCGAATGGTCTCACAAGGGGTGCGGAATTACCCTTGATATTCCAACTCCAACTATCCTAGGATATGACACACCTAGACTATAGGAAGAGGTTTGTTGATCGGATATGACACACCAAACAACAGGTTTTGTTCAAACAGATGAGAATCTCTCTCAAAGGGAGTTTCGAAAATGAAAAGAGTTTGATAAAAAGTTGATTGATGTTTACAATAGTTTTGGAGATACATATAGCAAAGGATATTTGGGGGTTTTGAAATTAAGAGAAAACTTGAATGAAAATTAAAGCTTGACTCTTCAGTTGAAGAAAATGACTCTTGACCTTCGGAATCCCTTCAGTTTGTGAATTTGATCCGTTGTTAGGAAGGGGTTCCTAAATCCTTGTCCAAGCTTCCTAAAAGTCGATTCGGGAAGACCTCTCAGAATCCGAACACTTCCTTCCCGAATACGAACACTTCCTTCCTGAATCTGGTACTTGTGTAGATCTTCTTAAATCCGAACAGTGGCTTCCAGAATTGAGTCTTGATCAACAAATGGGTGATTTGGAAGTAATCCAATTGCCTCATTAAAAACCTTCTTTGGAAAACCCATGGGGATAAAACCAAAGGAAGGGAAAAAGAGTACAAATAGATCACTTGCCCATTTGCTGATTTCCTTGGACTTGATTGAGAACCATAGGTTGATTGAGAACCAAAGGTGTTGATTTGATTGGCATCAGACACGTTCATGTAGTCCTTCCAGAATATGAGCATCAGCTTCTGAATTCGTTTAAGCCTTCCAGAATCAGAACAATAGCTTCCTAATATGTGTAGGCCTTCCGGAATCTGAGCAATAACTTCCTTAAAACGGGTTGTAACTCCTCCTGGTTCAAGCTTCTTGGCTTTTAGGTCAGCTGTTGTCTTTGGTTCCAGATACCTATCCTTGATGCTTTCCATGATTGTATCATAATGTGTACCTCATAAAAGCTTAGATAGCATATTTGGGGTCCAAAAAATGTCCTATGAGGTTTCTAAACAAAACAATTTTCGTAAAACTTCTTATAAAGATAGAACGCGAAGCATGGGATACAAGTTTGTGTTCCAAAAGAGCACTTTAATGTGTACCTTATAAAAGCTTAGATAGCATATTTGGGGTCCAAAAAATGTCATATGAGGTTTCTAAACCAAACTATTTTCGCAAAACTTCTTATAAAGATAGAACGCGAAGCATGGGATACAAGTTTGTGTTCCAAAAGAGCACTTTAATGTGAACCTTATAAAAGCTTAGATAGCATATTTGGGGTCCAAAAAATGTCCTATGAGGTTTCTAAACAAAACTATTTTCGCAAAACTTCTTATAAAGATAGAACGCGAAGCATGGGATACAAGTTTGTGTTCCGCAAGAGCACTTTAATGTGTACCTTATAAAAGCTTAGATAGCATATTTGGGGTCCAAAAAATGTCATATGAGGTTTCTAAACCAAACTATTTTCGTAAAACTTCTTGTAACGATAGAAAGCATGGGATACAAGTTTGTGTTCCAAAAGAGCACTTCAATGTGTACCTCATAAAAGCTTAGATAGCATATTTGGGGTCCAAAAAATGTCCTATGAGATTAATATTACACCATTTAAAAAACAAAAACTGTATAAAACACGTTTACAAAGAAATCAAAGAGCCACATATCAGCAGCATTACAGGATACATCTACAATTTAATTTATATTAACTCCGTTTATGATATGTGGTACCGATGATAGCATATTTAATTTTCTTTTACTTTTAATTTTCTTATATATTGAAAGCTAATCTTTGTTGTAAAATTTAATTTTGATAACTTTAAACTTGTAAATACAAAAGTGCGATAACTTTGATAAGAACTCTTTTTTTTTTTTTTAAAGTAAAAGTACAAGGATTGAAATTTACAAAAGAAAAACTTAAAACTTTAAAACTTGAGAACTTAGAGAGAAGGTAGAGCGATTTTAGAGAGAGAAGGAATTCTGAAAATTGCTCGTGATCTTCTCGGTTTTGAGATGCTTGTATTTATAGGCGAGCTTGTGTAGAGGTTGCTTGATACGTGGCCTTCATCAGACGGTGCCGACACTTGTATGACGCGTGGCTTTCATCTAACGGTGCCGACAGTCTTGCTTACGTCATTGCTTGCGTCACTGCTGACGTCACTGCTTACGTCTTGCTTACATCACTTCTTGCGTATGTCTTTGCTTTCTGTTCGATTATTCTTTGGTTGAAGAGAGATATACTCTGTTTATTATTTTATTTTTAATACAGGAATACAAATTGAAGTGGTAAAATTACAGTTTTTGAAATAATATACAGAGTCTACTAGAATATACATCAATGAAACGAATTTATACAATAATCCCACTATTGGGTTTTTTTTTTTTTTTTTTTTTTTTTTTTTTTTTTTATAGATCAAATGGATCTTGACTATCTGGCCCTCCAAATGGGTCGTTGGGGTCGAATCCTTTTGATTGCATAATTTCATCTTCTTCGTCGTCGGAGGTGTCCATTTCTTGACTTATTGCGGCGATGATTTTTTTGAGTTTATTTTTCTTGGATGATTTTTTTGAATTGGAAGAGCCCGTAGAGTTTGTTGGGCTTTGTGGTCTTTTGATAGTATATGTTGGTAGAGGTGTTTGAGTAAACTGGCTTGGTGTAACAAGAGGTATTGATTTTGAGATGGTACGAACTGCAGTATGGATTTCTTCAGTGATTTGGAAGTATTTTTGTATGTTGGCTAGGGAACAGCGGTCTAAAAGGTATTTATCCCACCATTTGATACGGAATTCTCGAACAAGAGAGTATGGCATATCGGGTAAATAAGGTACGAGATTATAGTGCCATGAACATATCCATGGTATGCCCATGTCGATGTGAAAGCTTATTTTGGATAGTGGTGGAATAGGTGTTTTAGGTGCGTGTTTAAGGTAAAAAGGTAAAGAGGTTTTTGTTATTTCTGTTGGGTAGATTTGGTCGCTAGGTCCGAACCAATGCCACCATTCGTAGAACCAGCCTGGAATAGTTTTTGGGCATTTATGGTCGAAGGATATAAACCATGAATGGTCATAGGCCCTAAGGTAAAAAAGACGAAAGAATGCTTGTTGATAGTCTACATAGGTAAAACCAGGGATATGGTATCCTGGAGTTGAGAAGGGTTTCATTGTATGATGATGAATAAAGCCGAGTTCTTGGATAGAATAAATTCGTAATATTTTGCAAGTAGAGTAGGATATGAGGTCAGAATTGGTTTTGTCTGGGTAATGAGTAATTTCTACAGACTTAGAGTCTACTAGAATATACTCGTAAAAGGTACGGTTTTTGATTACATTGTCAGTTGGGTATTGACAGTCTTCATAGAGATATCTACCAACAAAGTTTTGAAGCTGTTTTAAGGTTATTGGTTGAGTAAAGTTGGTAGTAAGGATATGTTCCTTGTGGGGTTTTAGAATATAAGTAGTTTTTTTAGAAGGAGGTTGAGTGGTTGTTTGGGAAGGTTTTGGCGTAGATGTTTGACCTTTTTCTGCATTAACTGCTTTTGAATAAGAAAGTGGGGGAAATTCAGCAAGTGCTGAATAGGAGTTTTGAATAGTTAGGGGCTTGCCCTGGAGAGCCGGTTGACTTTTGATGTAATCCGATGCGGTCATCGGTTTCTTCTTTTTCTGGTCACTCATTTTGATTGCCTGTTTTTCCCAGTAAATATTCCCTTGTTAGAAAATCAGGTAAAGAATTATTTTCACCTTTAATATATTGAATATCAAAATCGAATACTGATAGAATGGATTGCCATCTAGCAAAGATTTGTTTTGAGACTAAATTTTTGACATCTTTTTGTAAAATTTCTTTTGCTGATTTACAATCAACACGTAGTAAGAATTTTTTGTTTATTAAATCATCTTGAAATTTTGATATACAATTGACTATTGATAACACTTCTTTTTTAACGGTAGAATAATTCTTTTGGGGTCCTAACCAGATTCCAGAATGGAATCTAACTATGGACTCTGGGCTAGAATCTGAAAGTTTTTGTTTAAGGATTCCTCCATAACCTATTTCTGAAGCGTCAGTTTCGACAATCATATTTGCTTCAGGATTTGGTATGGATAAACAAGGGAGAGTTTTAACCTTTTGCTTTATTTGTTGAACTAATTTGGTATGTGTATTTGTCCAAGGTTTTGGATTTTTTTGTAATCTTTGAAATAAAGGTTGAATGGATTTTCTAAGATTGGGCAGGAAATCTGAAACATAATTCAGACATCCTAAAAATCTTTGTAACTGAGATTTTTCTTTTAGTTCATCTGGAAATTTATCGGCAAATTCTATTGCCCTAGATATTGGTGTTATGGTTCCTTGATATATATTATGTCCTAGAAATCTTATTTTTGTTTGGAATAAAGACATTTTTTTAGCGGATAGAACTAATCCATGTTTTTTAACTATATTTATGAAAGTGTTTAAATGACTAATGTGTTGGTCGATTGATGTTGAATATACGAGTACATCATCGATATATACTATAGTAAAATTAGAATAGTTGTTGAATATATCATTCATTATATGTTGGAATTCAGATGGTGCATTTTTTAATCCGAATGGCATTACATTCCATTCGTAATGTCCAAACGGTACTGTAAAAGCTGTTTTATATTTATCATTTTCAGCTATTTGGATTTGCCAAAATCCACTTTTCATATCGAATTTTGAATAGATTTTTGCATTATAAAGTCGTTTTAATAAATCTCTTTTGTTGGGTATCGGA
Source organism: Isatis tinctoria (assembly GCA_010577795.1). Classification (NCBI taxonomy): domain Eukaryota; kingdom Viridiplantae; phylum Streptophyta; class Magnoliopsida; order Brassicales; family Brassicaceae; genus Isatis; species Isatis tinctoria. The sequence goes on along the minus strand of VHIU01000407.1, from coordinate 11,504 downwards.
TATCTAATCCATTGTAAAACGTCATTTAGTGGCTTATAATTGATTACTAATCGTGGTACTCCTCGTTCTTTGTCTGCTTGATTATTTACATAAAAGGCTGAACAGCTCCAAGGAGATTTGGATGGCCTAATTAGATTTTTCTTTAATAAATCGGCTATTTCTTGTTTACAATGCTCTAGTAATTCCTTATTCATTTGAATAGGTCGAGCTTTGGTTGGTATATTTTTTTCATTAAATTCTTTAATATAAGGGAGTTCTACTGTATGCTGTTTTCTTTCCCAGAATGCGTTTGGCAATTCTGAGCATACTTGTTTTAAAAGTTCATTTTCTATTGATTTAATTTTACTTATTGTATATGATGTTTTTAATTGTTCTTCGATTTTTTTATAGGCTATTTCTTCTTGTAAATACTGAATATGATTTTGTTTTCCTTTTATTAGGTTAATCGTTTTTTGGATTGTATTTTGTTGTAATTGCAAAACTTCTTTAGCTTTCATAGGAGATAGAAAGTTAAAGGATAATTTTGTACCCATTACTTTAGTGGTTACTCCTGTTTCGGTTACCTTAAATGGATATATTTGCGTAAAAAATGGGGTTCCTAATATTACTTCTTGTGAAAGGTTTTTAACTAGAATAAATTGGTTTATGAAACAATATCCTTGGTTGCATATTTTTGCACAAGGTAATTTATACTGTACTTTCAAGCTGCTGCCATTGGCACTGCTTAAACGTTCAGTGGTTTTTTCATAATATTTTGTTGGTATAATTCCTTCACGAATACAGTTGTAATCTGCTCCTGTATCCATTAGGGCAATTATATCAATTTTAAAATTTCGTCCAATATGAAGAGTAATATTTGTGTACCATTTTTGGTAAATTATTCTATCAATTATTTGAATATAATTTTCATCATTATTATCATGTTTATCCGATTCTGGACTTTGATTACTTGAGCATGCCTGAGAATTATCTTTATTTTCTATTAAAGATAATCTAGCATCTACTTGTAGTTGTTTTAACTCTTGTTGATTAATTGTTAATTGTAATTCTTTTACTTGAGCTTTTAGTTGTTTTACTTCATTTTGAAGTTCTCCTGTAGTTACTTGTTTGAACAAATTTTGAGTAGGATATTTTTCAAATATCTTATTTAAGCTAAAAGGTTGTGGAGTAGATAATTGATTTTCTCGAGAGATTATTTCTTTTAATTTTATTAAGTATTGTTTTTTGATATCTGGATCATCGATTTTATCTATTATATCCAATAAGAATTGTTTATCAGTATCTCGTGTTATTACGTTAATAGTTTGACAATTGCATAAATTATCGGATAATTCATGTGATTCAGAGGATGAATCACTAGAATTTTCGATTTCATTGATTAAGTAATCACTATTATTTTCTTCAGATATTTCTGATTCTGATATTAATAACTTAGTTAATTTTTCTTGAATATCAGGTTGATCTTGAAAAATTTCATTTATTTTTCTTTTCATTTTACATTCTGTTGATTTATGTCCTGGTCTTTTACAATTATAGCATACTATCTTTTGTTTATCCTTAGATTTATATTTTTTGTTTTTCGAATAATATTTATCTGTTGGTTTTTTATCAAAATTTTTTTGATAATGTTTTGATTTTCTGGCTTTTCTTTGCCTATATTTTATTCTTTTAATTCTAGAGGGAGGATCTAGTTTATCATAACCATATTGTTTACAAAATGATCCCATAGTTGTTTTAAATTTGAATTTTTCATTTCTTTTTTTATCTTTATGTTCTTGACATATTGCTAAACCTCCTTTTTTGATAAAGGCGAATAACTGACCGTAAGTAATTGAGTTCCATTGTATAGGTTGACCTCCTGAATATCTTTTAATTTGTTGATTACCTTTTCTGCGAAAAAGGATGGTAATCCTGAGATAAATCTTTCTTTCCAGAAAGGTTGATTACAATCCGTTCTTTGGAATATATTGGTTACGAATACATCTTTATACCATTTAAATCTCCTAATGTTGGACATCTTAAATTGGTTAATATTATTTTTTTACTTTCTAATTCTTCATTTGGGTTACCAATAAAATGCATGGTTAATGTATGAATTAATACTTCTACTGCATTTTGATATTCTACTTCTTCATATAAACCATCTTCTCTTTCTACTCTTCTTATTTCTACATGATTAATTATTGAATCTTGTTTAATTTGATCTAATGAATTGTCCCACCAGTATTTTAAGGTTCCATTAAAACCTGTTATTAGCATAACACATGCTTGTTTATCAGTGTGTCCTCTTGCCTTAAAGGCAATAGCGGCCATACCCATTTCTTGAAATAAATTCATTATTTCGTACTCGAACGTCCATCAATATTCCATTCGTATATTCCCTCACCGGTATACGTTATGAGAATATTTGTGGTGTTCTTCGAATAACAAATCAGGTGGTGTATGTCTTGAATAATATAGTTTTCTAGATTTCATAATTTTATTATTATTTCTGTATTTTATACGATTAATTTCTAAATCATCGGTTTCTGATTGAGTACTGGTTTGAATAGATTCATTATCATTTTCATCTATATTATTGATTCCTTTTCCTCTATCCAGATTTTCTAATCTAGTTGCTATTGATTTTAAAATTTCATTTTCTGGGAATTTAATTTGTCTAGTTATAGGTTTAAAGATTGGTGTAGTTACAGATGAAAAAGGATGTTGAATATTACTATTAAAGTGTTCTAATTTATTACTTTCATTGTTGTCAATTTTATTATCTATATTGTCTATTTGTTTAGAGATAGTATATAATAATTGACTTTGATAATTATTTTGTTGATAAACTGATTTTATGTCTTGCATAATTAATGGTTCTTTATCATCTTTATTGGCTCCAGTTTTAAATGGAGTAGCTAAAACTTGTCTATTAGCCGTGTTTATTTTTAAATCAGTTAAAGGAGGATGTACTGATTTAATTTTATTACCATTCGTTTGTTCCCAAACTTGGCTTAAGGATGAACTTGTATTAATGGTTTTGAATGGGTAATTTATATCATTAGCAATTGCATATGTTTCAAACCATGTAAAGAATGGAATATCTAATTCTTTAAGTGTCATACAATTATACCATTTTTCTCTAAATTCATTTACTTGTTGTTTAGAGAATGTTTCAAAATACCACTCACGTTTTTCTTTATTTTTTATTGAATAAAAATCTTCTTTTATAAGTTGTTTATTTATTTCATATTCTTTTAATATAACATTTATTTGTCCAAAATCTGATGAACTTGGAGAAGTTGGAAAATTATCTGTTGTAGGTTCTGCTATAGGTGCTTTAAATTTAACATCTTGTTTAACATTTTGGTTTATGCTTTCTGTTTCTGAATCTGCACTAGAAGGTCTAGTACGATATTCAGAAAAAGAGGCTCTTGATGGCGTTTGATATTCAGAGAAAGAGGGTCTTGAGTAATAAGAACTGATCCTAGGAGGGAGTGGTTCTTTAAAAGATCCAAATTGTAATAGTATTTTTCCATCTACTTGTTCAATTATTTTTGAAATATTTCTTTGTTCAAAATTCCTAGGTGGTTGAGTTATTTCTAATTTCCATTGATCTGGAATGGTTATTTCATTCCATTTTAATTGCTTAGGAGCGTAAGTAGCTGCTGGGGTATCTTTACTATGGGCTGCTAAAATAGTAGTTTCTCCTTTATCATCATATAGTAAACATGTTGGATTAAATTCAGATGTTGATTGTTTGAAATAAATTCTGTATAATAATAAGTATCCGTGTCTATCACTTTGAAATTTAATTTCTGGTAAGTGGACATTTAATACCAATGTATTGAGTATGGTTGGATCATGAAGACTAACTTGAAAATTAGGAGCGCAATTAAAATATATTGCTCCGTTGCATAAATTCGATTGAACTGCTCCAAGGAGCGAGTCTTCAAATTTCAATAGTGTTTTATCTCTTAAAAGCATTAATATTGGTGAATCTATTCCGGTTCTTGATAAGGGTTTTATTGCTATTTGTATTAAACCGAAATGAATATAATTAAATCCTTTTTGTTTATATTTATCTAAAGCTATTGAAGATAATAATTTGATTTCTTCAAATTCATTTTGAAGAGATAGGATCTGTTCGTGTTCTTTAATAGAATAAGCTGTTTTGAAATCAAAAGTTCCGATTTGATATATATTTTCTGGATTAATATGGGGTAAACAATTTTTTGTAATATCTTGATTAAACGAAGTTAGTTTTGTCATAATTTCTCTTGAGTTAATTGTTGATGCAGATGTTGATGCATGTTTGGATTTAAATAATTTTCTAACAGAAGACGCCATGATTTAATCTAGACTCAGACTCATGCTAGAAAGATATTAATCAGGTTCTACGTCAATACCTTTATGGTTTGCCAACGGACTTGCTGCCTCCCTGGGGTCTTACGGCCTGGAACACCAACGGTATCTGGTAGAGGGATTGAAGTCTTTCTAGGGAATCTTTGTTTATTTTAAAACACGAAGTCTTGTTTTGAAAATTATTTAAAAGATAACGAAGCATCAAAATTGCTTTGGTTTATTAAAACGTAAGATCTTTAGCATCTGATACCAGTTTTCTATCTTTTCTTTTACTTTTAATTTTCTTATATATTGAAAGCTAATCTTTGTTGTAAAATTTAATTTTGATAACTTTAAACTTGTAAATACAAAAGTGCGATAACTTTGATAAGAACTCTTTTTTTTTTTTAAGTAAAAGTACAAGGATTGAAATTTACAAAAGAAAAACTTAAAACTTTAAAACTTGAGAACTTAGAGAGAAGGTAGAGCGATTTTAGAGAGAGAAGGAATTCTGAAAATTGCTCGTGCTCTTCTCGGTTTTGAGATGCTTGTATTTATAGGCGAGCTTGTGTAGAGGTTGCTTGATACGTGGCCTTCATCAGACGGTGCCGACACTTGTATGACGCGTGGCTTTCATCTAACGGTGCCGACAGTCTTGCTTACGTCATTGCTTGCGTCACTGCAGAGAAGACGCCATGATTTAATCTAGACTCAGACTCATGCTAGAAAGATATTAATCAGGTTCTACGTCAATACCTTTATGGTTTGCCAACGGACTTGCTGCCTCCCTGGGGTCTTACGGCCTGGAACACCAACGGTATCTGGTAGAGGGATTGAAGTCTTTCTAGGGAATCTTTGTTTATTTCAAAACAAGAAGTATTTCTAAGATTGGGCAGGAAATCTGAAACATAATTCAGACATCCTAAAAATCTCAGTTACAAAGATTTTTAGGATGTCTGAATTATGTTTCAGATGTCCTGCCCAAAAGCTTAGATAGCATATTTGGGGTCCAAAAAATGTCATATGAGGTTTTTAAACAAAACTATTTTCGCAAAACTTCTTATAAAGATAGAACACGAAGCATGGGATACAAGTTTGTGTTCCAAAAGAGCACTTTAATGTGTACCTTATAAAAGCATAGATAGAATATTTAGGGTCCAAAAAATGTCATATGAGGTTTCTAAACAAAACTATTTTCACAAAACTTCTTATAACGATAGAACGCGAAGCATGGGATACAAGTTTGTGTTCCAAAAGAGCACTTTAATGTGTACATTATAAAATCTTAGATAGCATATTTGGGGTCCAAAAAATGTCATATGAGGTTTCTAAAGTGAAGTATTTTCGCAAAACTTCTTATAAAGATAGAACGCGAAGCATGGGATACAAGTTTGTGTTCCAAAAGAGCACTTTAATGTGTACCTTATAAAAGCTTAGATAGAATATTTGGGCTCCAACAAATGTCCTATGAGGTTTCTAAACAAAACTATTTTCGCAAAACTTCTTATAAAGATAGAACGCGAAGCATGGGATACAAGTTTTTGTTCCAAAAGAGCACTTTAATGTGTACATTATAAAAGCTTAGATAGCATATTTGGGTCCAAAAATGTCCTATGAGGTTTCTAAACAAAACTATTTTCGCAAAATTTCTTATAAAGATAGAACGCGAAGCATGGGATACAAGTTTGTGTTCCAAAAGAGCACTTTAATGTGAACCTTATAAAAGCTTAGATAGCATATTTGGGGTCCAAAAAATGTCCTATGAGGTTTCTAAACAAAACTATTTTCGCAAAACTTCTTATAAAGATAGAACGCGAAGCATGGGATACAAGTTTGTGTTCCGCAAGAGCACTTTAATGTGTACCTTATAAAAGCTTAGATAGCATATTTGGGGTCCAAAAAATGTCATATGAGGTTTCTAAACAAAACTATTTTCGCAAAACTTCTTGTAACGATAGAAAGCATGGGATACAAGTTTGTGTTCCAAAAGAGCACTTTAATGTGTACCTCATAAAAGCTTAGATAGCATATTTGGGGTCCAAAAAATGTCATATGAGGTTTCTAAACAAAACTATTTTCGCAAAACTTCTTATAAAGATAGAACGCGAAGCATGGGATACAAGTTTGTGTTTCAAAAGTGCACTTTAATGTGTACCTTATAAAAGCTTAGATAGCATATTTGGGGAAAATGTCCGATGAGGTTTCTAAACAAAAAAAATTTCGCAAAACTTCTTACAAAGATAGAACGCGAAGCATGGGATACAAGTTTGTGCTCGAAAAGTGCACTTTAATGTGTACCTTATAAAAGCTTAGATAGCATATTTGGGGTCCAAAAAATGTCCTATGAGGTTTCTAAACAAAACTATTTTCGCAAAACTTCTTATAACGATAGAACGCGAAGCATGGGATACAAGTTTGTGTTCCAAAAGAGCACTTTAATGGGTACCTTATAAAAGCTTAGATAGCATATTTCGGGTTAAAAAAATGTCCTATGAAGTTTCTAAACAAAACTATTTTCGCAAAACTTCTTATAAAGATAGAACGCGAAGCATGGGATACAAGATTGTGTTCCAAAAGAGCACTTTAATGTGTACCTTATAAAAGCTTAGATAGCATATTTGGGGTCCAAAAATTGTCCTATGAGGTTTCTAAACAAAACTATTTTCGCAAAACTTCTTGTAACGATAGAAAGCATGGGATACAAGTTTGTGTTCCAAAAGAGCACTTTAATGTGATACAATTTTCCCAAGGAATTGCACTCAAAGGATGGATTGATAGATATGAACTGAGAAGGTTACTAACACTTCACAGAACTGGATGGATATGCCTTCAACCACGAGCTACTAGCCTGGGTTAAGGTGATGTGGATCGAATGGTCTCACAAGGGGTGCGGAATTACCCTTGATATTCCAACTCCAACTATCCTAGGATATGACACACCTAGACTATAGGAAGAGGTTTGTTGATCGGATATGACACACCAAACAACAGGTTTTGTTCAAACAGATGAGAATCTCTCTCAAAGGGAGTTTCGAAAATGAAAAGAGTTTGATAAAAAGTTGATTGATGTTTACAATAGTTTTGGAGATACATATAGCAAAGGATATTTGGGGGTTTTGAAATTAAGAGAAAACTTGAATGAAAATTAAAGCTTGACTCTTCAGTTGAAGAAAATGACTCTTGACCTTCGGAATCCCTTCAGTTTGTGAATTTGATCCGTTGTTAGGAAGGGGTTCCTAAATCCTTGTCAAAATCGATTCGGGAAGACCTCTCAGAATCCGAACACTTCCTTCCCGAATACGAACACTTCCTTCCTGAATCTGGTACTTGTGTAGATCTTCTTAAATCCGAACAGTGGCTTCCAGAATTGAGTCTTGATCAACAAATGGGTGATTTGGAAGTAATCCAATTGCCTCATTAAAAACCTTCTTTGGAAAACCCATGGGGATAAAACCAAAGGAAGGGAAAAAGAGTACAAATAGATCACTTGCCCATTTGCTGATTTCCTTGGACTTGATTGAGAACCATAGGTTGATTGAGAACCAAAGGTGTTGATTTGATTGGCATCAGACACGTTCATGTAGTCCTTCCAGAATTTGAGCATCAGCTTCTGAATTCGTTTAAGCCTTCCAGAATCAGAACAATAGCTTCCTAATATGTGTAGGCCTTCCGGAATCTGAGCAATAACTTCCTTAAAACGGGTTGTAACTCCTCCTGGTTCAAGCTTCTTGGCTTTTAGGTCAGCTGTTGTCTTTGGTCCCAGATACCTATCCTTGATGCTTTCCATGATTGTATCATAATGTGTACCTCATAAAAGCTTAGATAGCATATTTGGGGTCCAAAAAATGTCCTATGAGGTTTCTAAACAAAACAATTTTCGTAAAACTTCTTATAAAGATAGAACGCGAAGCATGGGATACAAGTTTGTGTTCCAAAAGAGCACTTTAATGTGTACCTTATAAAAGCTTAGATAGCATATTTGGGGTCCAAAAAATGTCATATGAGGTTTCTAAACAAAACTATTTTCGCAAAACTTCTTATAAAGATAGAACGCGAAGCATGGGATACAAGTTTGTGTTCCAAAAGAGCACTTTAATGTGAACCTTATAAAAGCTTAGATAGCATATTTGGGGTCCAAAAAATGTCCTATGAGGTTTCTAAACAAAACTATTTTCGGAAAACTTCTTATAACGATAGAACGCGATGCATGGGATACAAGTTTGTGTTCCAAAAGAGCACTTTAATGTGTACCTTATAAAAGCATAGATAGAATATTTAGGGTCCAAAAATGTCATATGAGGTTTCTAAACAAAACTATTTTCACAAAACTTCTTATAACGATAGAACGCGAAGCATGGGATACAAGTTTGTGTTCCAAAAGAGCACTTTAATGTGTACATTATAAAATCTTATATAGCATATTTGGGGTCCAAAAAATGTCATATGAGGTTTCTAAAGTGAAGTATTTTCGCAAAACTTCTTATAAAGATAGAACGCGAAGCATGGGATACAAGTTTGTGTTCCAAAAGAGCACTTTAATGTGTACCTTATAAAAGCTTAGATATAATATTTGGGGTCCAAAAAATGTCCTATGAGGTTTCTAAACAAAACTATTTTCGCAAAACTTCTTATAAAGATAGAACGCGAAGCATGGGATACAAGTTTGTGTTCCGAAAGAGCACTTTAATGTGTACCTTATAAAAGCTTAGATAGCATATTTGGGGTCCAAAAAATGTCCTATGAGGTTTCCAGACAAAACTATTTTCGCAAACTTCTTATAAAGATAGAACGCGAAGCATGGGATACAAGTTTGTGTTCCAAAAGAGCACTTTAATGTGTACCTTATAAAAGCATAGATAGCATATTTGGGGTCCAAAAAATGTCATACGAGGTTTCTAAACAAAACTATTTTCGCAAAACTTCTTGTAACGATAGAAAGCATGGGATACAAGTTTGTGTTCCAAAAGAGCACTTTAATGTGTACCTCATAAAAGCTTAGATAGCATATTTGGGGTCCAAAAAATGTCCTATGAGGTTTCTAAACAAAACTATTTTCGTAAAACTTCTTATAAAGATAGAACGCGAAGCATGGGATACAAGTTTGTGTTCCAAAAGAGCACTTGAATGTGTACCTTATAAAATCTTAGATAGCATATTTGGGGTCCAAAAAATGTCATATGAGGTTTCTAAACAAAACTATTTTCGCAAAACTTCTTATAAAGATAGAACGCGAAGCATGGGATACAAGTTTGTGTTCCAAAAGAGCACTTTAATGTGTACCTTATAAAAGCTTAGATAGAATATTTGGGGTCCACCAAATGTCCTATGAGGTTTCTAAACAAAACTATTTTCGCAAAACTTCTTATAAAGGTAGAACGAGAAGCATGGGATACAAGTTGGTGTTCCAAAAGAGCACTTTAATGTGTACCTTATAAAAGCTTAGATAGCATATTTGGGGTCCAAAAAATGTCCTATGAGGTTTCTAAACAAAACTATTTTCGCAAAACTTCTTATAAAGATAGAACGCGAAGCATGGGATACAAGTTTGTGTTCCAAAAGAGCACTTTAATGTGTACCTTATAAAAGCTTAGATAGCATAGTTGGGGTCCAAAAAATGTCCCACGAAGCATGGGATACAAGTTTGTGTTCCAAAAGAGCACTTTAATGTGTACCTTATAAAAGCTTAGATAGCATATTTGGGGTCCAAAAAATGTCATATGAGGTTTCTAAACAAAACTATTTTCGCAAAACTTCTTATAAAGATAGAACACGAAGCATGGGATACAAGTTTGTGTTCCAAAAGAGCACTTTAATGTGTACCTTATAAAAGCTTAGATAGCATATTTGGGGTCCAAAAAATGTCCTATGAGGTTTCTAAACAAAACTATTTAATACAAGTTTGTGTTCCAAAAGAGCACTTTAATGTGTACCTTATAAAAGCATAGATAGAATATTTAGGGTCCAAAAAATGTCATATGAGGTTTCTAAACAAAACTATTTTCACAAAACTTCTTATAACGATAGAACGCGAAGCATGGGATACAAGTTTTTGTTCCAAAAGAGCACTTTAATGTGTACATTATAAAACTTAGATAGCATATTTGGGGTCCAAAAAATGTCATATGAGGTTTCTGAAGTGAAGTATTTTCGCAAAACTTCTTACAAAGATAGAACGCGAAGAATGGGATACAAGTTTGTGTTCCAAAAGTGTATTGAAGAGAAGAAGAAATGAAGCATGTCCGTACAAGTCAATGACCGTACATGTCCGTACATGCTGTATGGAGAACGAGCCATTCCTCCTCTTGGTGAAGTAGTTTGTGTGTCCAAACATCACAGTTGTCTTCTAGAAGGTCTTCACATCCTTTGTGAATAAAGAAGAGTATTTAAGTGAAGAGGAAGGGCGAGTCACGTGTGGAGTTAAGCTCTTTGACTCCAAAGGAAGCAAGGGTCACGGGTTTGCTTAAGCTCCTAGCCGTTTGGAGCTGTCCCTTTCTCTCCTCAGAACCGATCAGATCTTTATTTGTTTATTCTTTATGTCACTTTCTATTTTGAATTTGATCTCTCTAGGCTTTGCCTATTTATGTACATTGTCTTTCATTGTTGTAAAGCACTTAAGGAAATAAACTCCTCCTTATTTCATAAACTCTCTCACTTTCGATCTACACTCTCTCCTTCTACTCTTTCACACTCAGTTCTTCACTTGTTCTTCAATACTCAAACACTCAAACACTTAATCACTTCCGCTTTCTTATTTACTTTATGGTATCAGAGCCAGGTTGCGAATCTTGGTCTCTCTTTTCTTGTGTTTGAAACCGCTTTGTTTTCCCAGGATCTTGTTCTTGAAAACGATTCTTGAATTGTTCTTGAATCGTTGTTCAGCTCAACCTTGGTTTATCTTTCTCTTCTTCAAAACTCCTTTCTTGTTTCACTTCTTTCTCGTTCAGTTTCTTTTACCCAACGTCCATAGCTTTGTCCTTGTGTAAAAGTTCTGTTCTTGCTTGAAACAATGGGTTTGGAAGAGGAAAGAATGTTGTGCTTCCGGTGACTCTCAAGGGAGGAGAAAACTATCTCCTTTGGGCTAGAACCGCGAAAGCTGTCTTGTGTGGTCGTGGCGTTTGGAGCCATGTTGAAGAGTTAACCGGCGCTACCAAGATGAAGAAGATGAAGCAGCTGTGGTT
>VHIU01000079.1:0-21366 GCA_010577795.1 Isatis tinctoria | reverse complement strand
AACTCGTAGCATGGGATACAAGTTTGTGTCCAAAAGAGCACTTTAACGTGTACCTAATAAAAGCTTGGAAAGCATATTTGGGACCAAAAAATATCTATGAGTTTTTTAAAAAAACTATTTTCGCAAAAGATCTTATAAAGTTAGAACGCGAAGCATGGGATACAAGTTTGTGTTCCAAAATAGCACTTTAATGTGTACCTTATAAAAGCTTAGAAAGTATATTTTGGGTCCAAAAATGTCCTATGAGGTTTCTATGCAAAAATATTTTCGCAAAACTTCTTATAAAGATAGAACGCGAAGCATAGGATACAAGTTTGTGTTCCAAACAGCACTTAATGTGTATTTTAAAAGCTTGGAAAGCAGATTTGGGGTCAAAAAATGTCCTATAGGTTTCTAAACAAAACTATTTTCGCAAAACATCTTATAAAGATAGAACGCGAAGCATAGGATACAAGTTTGTGTTCCAAAGAGCACATGAATGTGTACCTTATAAAAGCTTAGAAAGCATATTTGGGTCCAAAAAATGTCCTATGAGGTTTCTAAACAAAACTATTTTCGCAAAACTTCTTATAAAGATAGTACGCGAAGCATGGGATACAAGTTTGTGCTCCAAAAGTGCACTTTAATGTGTACTTATAAAGTTGGAAAGCATATTTGGGGTCAAAAAATGTCCTATGAGGTTTCTAAACAAAACTATTTTCGCAACCTTCTTATAAAGATAGTACGCGAAGCATGGGATACAAGTTATGTTCCAAAAGCACTTGTGTGTAGTTTATAAAAGCTTGGAAGCATATTTGGGGTCCAAAAAATGTCCTATGAGGTTTCTAAAAAAAAACTATTTTCGGAAAACATCTTATAAAGTTAGAACGCGAAGCATATGGGATACAAGTTTGTGTCCCAAAATAGCACTTTAATGTGTACCTTATAACGCTTAGAAAGTATATTTGGGTCCAAAAAATGTCCTATGAGGTTTCTATGCAAAACTATTTTCGCAAAACATCTTATAAAGATAGAACGCGAAGCATAGGATACAAGTTTGTGTTCCAAAAGAGCACTTTAATGTACAAGTTTGCGTTCAAAAGAGCACTTTAATGTGTACCTATAAAACTTAGAAAGCATATTTGGGTCCAAAAATGTTCCTATGAGTTTCTGAAGAAAACTATTTCGCAAAACTTCTTAAAAGAAAGAACGCGAGCATGGGATACAAGAACGCGAAGCATGGGATACAAGTTTGTGTTCCAAAAAAGCACTTTAATGTGTACCTTATAAAAGCTTAAAGCATATTTGGGGTCCAAAAAGTGTCTATGAGGTTTCTAAACAAAACTATTTTCGCAAAACTTCTTATAAAGATAGTAACGCGAAGCATGGATACAAGTTTATGTTCCAAAAGTGCACTTAATTTGTACTTATAAAAGCTTGGAAAGCATATTTGGGGTCCAAAAAATCCTATGAGGTTCTAAAACAAAACTATTTTCGCAAAACTTCTTATAAAGATAGTACGCGAAGCATGGGATACAAGTTTGTGTTCCAAAAGAGCACTTTAATGTGTAGTTTATAAAAGCTGGAAAGCATATTTGGGGTCCAAAAAATGTCCTATATGAGGTTTCTAAACAAAACTATTTTCGCAAAACATCTTATAAAGATAGAACGCGAAGCATAGGATACAAGTTTGTGTTCCAAAAGAGCACATTAATGTGTACCTTATAACAGCTTAGAAAGCATATTTGGGTCCAAAAAGTGTCCTATAGGTTTCTAAACAAAACTATTTTCGCAAAACTTCTTATAAAGATAGTACGCGAAGCATGGGATACATTTAGTTCCAAAAGTGCACTTTAATTTGTACTTTATAAAAGCTTGGAAAGCATATTTGGGGTCCAAAAAATGTCCTATGAGGTTTCTAAACAAAACTATTTTCGCAAAACTTCTTATAAAGATAGTACGCGAAGCATGGGATACAAGTTTGTGTTCCAAAAGAGCACTTCAATGTGTAGTTTATAAAAGCTTGGAAAGCATATTTGGGGTCCAAAAAATGTCCTATGAGCTTTCTAAATAAAACTATTTTCGGAAAACATCTTATAAAGTTAGAACGCGAAGCATGGGATACAAGTTTGTGTTCCAAACGAGCACTTTAATGTGTAGTTTATAAAAGCTTGGAAAGCATATTTGGGGTCCAAAAAATGTCCTATGAGGTTTCTAAACAAAACTATTTTCGCAAAACATCTTATAAAGATAGAACGCGAAGCATAGGATACAAGTTTGTGTTCCAAAAGAGCACATAATGTGTACCTTATACAGCTTAGAAAGCATATTTGGGGTCCAAAAAATGTCCTATGAGGTTTCTAACAAAACTATATCGCAAAACTTCTTATAATGATAGAACGCGTAGCATGGGATACAAGTTTGTGTTCCAAAAGAGCCTTTAATGTGTACCTTATAAAAGCTTAGGAAGCATATGGGGTCTCAAAAATGTCCTATGAGGTTTCTAAACAAATCTATTTACGCAAAACTTCATATAAAGATAGAACTCGTAGCATGGGATACAGTTGTGTCCAAAGAGCACTTTAACGTGTACCTAATAAAAGCTTGGAAAGCATATTTGGGGACAAAAAATGTCCTATGAGTTTTTTAAACAAAACTATTTTCGCAAAAGATCTTATAAAGTTAGAACGCGAAGCATGGGATACAATTTGTGTTCCAAAATAGCACTTTAATGTGTACCTTAAAAGCTTAGAAAGTATTTTGGGGTCCAAAAAATGTCCTATGAGGTTTCTATGCAAAAATATTTTCGCAAAACTTCTTATAAAGATAGACCGGAAGCATAGGATACAAGTTTGTGTTCCAAAAGAGCACTTTAATGTACAAGTTTGCGTTCCAAAAGAGCACTTTAATGTGTACCTATAAAAGCTTAGAAAGCATATTTGGGGTCCAAAACATTTCCGATGAGGTTTGAACAAAACTATTTTCGCAAAACTCTTAAAAAAGAAGAACGCGAAGCATGGGTACAAAGAACGCGAAGCATGGGATACAAGTTTGTGTTCCAAAAGAGCACTTTAATGTGTACCTTATAAAAGCTTAGGAAGCATATTTGGGGTCTCAAAAATGTCCTAGAGTTCTAAACAAATCTATTTACGCAAAACTTCTTATAAAGATAGAACTCGTAGCATGGATACAAGTTGTGTCCAAAAGAGCACTTTAACGTGTACCTAATAAAAGCTTGGAAAGCTATTTGGGGACCAAAAAATGTCCTATAGTTTTTTAAACAAAAATTATTTTTTCGCAAAAGATCTTATAAAGTTAGAACGCGAAGCATGGGATACAAGTTGTGTTCCAAAATAGCACTTTAATGTGTACCTTATAAAAGCTTTGAAAGCATATTTGGGTCCAAAAATGTCCTATGAGGTTTCTAAATAAACTATTTTCGGAAAACATCTTATAAAGTTAGAACGCGAAGCATGGGATACAAGTTTGTGTTCCAAAATAGCACTTTAATGTGTACCTTATAAAAGCTTAGAAAGTATATTTTGGGTCCAAAAAATGTCCTATGAGGTTTCTATGCAAAACTATTTTCGCAAAACTTATAAAGATAGAACGCGAAGCATAGGATACAAGTTTGTGTCCAAAAGAGCACTTTAAGTACAAGTTTGCGTTCCAAAAGAGCACTTTAATGTGACCTTATAAAAGCTTAGAAAGCATATTTGGGGTCCAAAAAATTTCCTATGAGGTTTCTGAACAAAACTATTTCGCAAAACTTCTTATAAAGAAAGAACGCGAAGCATGGGATACAAAGAACGCGAAGCATGGGATACAAGTTTGTGTTCCAAAAAAGCACTTTAATGTTACCTTATAAAAGCTTAGAAAGCATATTTGGGGTCCAAAAAGTGTCTTATGAGTTTCTAAACAAAACTATTTTCGCAAAACTTCTTATAAAGATAGTACGCGAAGCATGGGATACAAGTTTATGTTCCCAAAGTGCACTTTAATTTGTACTTTATAAAAGCTTGGAAAGCATATTTGGGGTCCAAAAAATATCCATGAGGTTTCTAAACAAAACTATTTTCGCAAAACTCTTATAAGATAGTACGCGAAGCATGGGATACAAGTTTGTGTTCCAAAAGAGCACTTTAATGTGTGTTTTAAAAGCTTGGAAAGCATATTTGGGGTCCAAAAAATGTCCTATGAGGTTTCTAAACAAAACTATTTTCGCAAAACATCTTATAAAGATAGAACGCGAAGCATAGGATACAAGTTTGTGTTCCAAAAGAGCACATTAATGTGTACCTTATAAAAGCTTAGAAAGCATATTTGGGGTCCAAAAAATGTCCTATGAGGTTCTAAACAAAATATTATCGCAAAACTTCTTATAATGATAGAACGCGTAGCATGGGATACAAGTTTGTGTTCCAAAAGAGCACTTTAATGTGTACCTTATAAAAGCTTAGGAAGCATATTTGGGGTCTCAAAAATGTCCTATGAGGTTTCTAAACAAATCTATTTACGCAAAACTTCATATAAAGATAGAACTCGTAGCATGGGATACAAGTTTGTGTCCAAAAGAGCACTTTAACGTGTACCTAATAAAAGCTTGGAAAGCATATTTGGGGACCAAAAAATGTCCTATGAGTTTTTTAAACAAAACTATTTTCGCAAAAGATCTTATAAAGTTAGAACGCGAAGCATGGGATACAAGTTTGTGTTCCAAAATAGCACTTTAATGTGTACCTTATAAAAGCTTAGAAAGTATATTTTGGGTCCAAAAAATGTCCTATGAGGTTTCTATGCAAAAATATTTTCGCAAAACTTCTTATAAAGATAGAACGCGAAGCATAGGATACAAGTTTGTGTTCCAAAAGAGCACTTTAATGTACAAGTTTGCGTTCCAAAAGAGCACTTTAATGTGTACCTTATAAAAGCTTAGAAAGCATATTTGGGGTCCAAAAAATTTCCTATGAGGTTTCTGAACAAAACTATTTTCGCAAAACTTCTTATAAAGAAAGAACGCGAAGCATGGGATACAAGAACGCGAAGCATGGGATACAAGTTTGTGTCCAAAAGAGCACTTTAATGTGTACCTTATAAAAGCTTAGGAAGCATATTTGGGGTCTCAAAAATGTCCTATGAGGTTTCTAAACAAAACTATTTTCGCAAAACTTCTTATAAAGATAGAACGCGAAGCATAGGATACAAGTTTGTGTTCCAAAAGAGCACATTAATGTGTACCTTATAACAGCTTAGAAAGCATATTTGGGGTCCAAAAAATGTCCTATGAGGTTTCTAAACAAAACTATTATCGCAAAACTTCTTATAATGATAGAACGCGTAGCATGGGATACAAGTTTGTGTTCCAAAAGAGCACTTTAATGTGTACCTTATAAAAGCTTAGGAAGCATATTTGGGGTCTCAAAAATGTCCTATGAGGTTTCTAAACAAATCTATTTACGCAAAACTTCATATAAAGATAGAACTCGTAGCATGGGATACAAGTTTGTGTCCAAAAGAGCACTTTAACGTGTACCTAATAAAAGCTTGGAAAGCATATTTGGGGACCAAAAAATGTCCTATGAGTTTTTTAAACAAAACTATTTTCGCAAAAGATCTTATAAAGTTAGAACGCGAAGCATGGGATACAAGTTTGTGTTCCAAAATAGCACTTTAATGTGTACCTTATAAAAGCTTAGAAAGTATATTTTGGGTCCAAAAAATGTCCTATGAGGTTTCTATGCAAAAATATTTTCGCAAAACTTCTTATAAAGATAGAACGCGAAGCATAGGATACAAGTTTGTGTTCCAAAAGAGCACTTTAATGTACAAGTTTGCGTTCCAAAAGAGCACTTTAATGTGTACCTTATAAAAGCTTAGAAAGCATATTTGGGGTCCAAAACATTTCCTATGAGGTTTCTGAACAAAACTATTTTCGCAAAACTTCTTATAAAGAAAGAACGCGAAGCATGGGATACAAAGAACGCGAAGCATGGGATACAAGTTTGTGTTCCAAAAGAGCACTTTAATGTGTACCTTATAAAAGCTTAGGAAGCATATTTGGGGTCTCAAAAATGTCCTATGAGGTTTCTAAACAAATCTATTTACGCAAAACTTCTTATAAAGATAGAACTCGTAGCATGGGATACAAGTTTGTGTCCAAAAGAGCACTTTAACGTGTACCTAATAAAAGCTTGGAAAGCATATTTGGGGACCAAAAAATGTCCTATGAGTTTTTTAAACAAAACTATTTTCGCAAAAGATCTTATAAAGTTAGAACGCGAAGCATGGGATACAAGTTTGTGTTCCAAAATAGCACTTTAATGTGTACCTTATAAAAGCTTAGAAAGTATATTTTGGGTCCAAAAAATGTCCTATGAGGTTTCTATGCAAAAATATTTTCGCAAAACTTCTTATAAAGATAGAACGCGAAGCATAGGATACAAGTTTGTGTTCCAAAAGAGCACTTTAATGTACAAGTTTGCGTTCCAAAAGAGCACTTTAATGTGTACCTTATAAAAGCTTAGAAAGCATATTTGGGGTCCAAAAAATTTCCTATGAGGTTTCTGAACAAAACTATTTTCGCAAAACTTCTTATAAAGAAAGAACGCGAAGCATGGGATACAAAGAACGCGAAGCATAGGATACAAGTTTGTGTTCCAAAAAAGCACTTTAATGTGTACCTTATAAAAGCTTAGAAAGCATATTTGGGGTCCAAAAAGTGTCCTATGAGGTTTCTAAACAAAACTATTTTCGCAAAACTTCTTATAAAGATAGTACGCGAAGCATGGGATACAAGTTTGTGTTCCAAAAGTGCACTTTAATGTGTACTTTATAAAAGCTTGGAAAGCATATTTGGGGTCAAAAAAATGTCCTCTGAGGTTTCTAAACAAAACTATTTTCCCAAAACTTCTTATAAAGATAGTACGCGAAGCATGGGATACAAGTTTGTGTTCCAAAAGAGCACTTCAATGTGTAGTTTATAAAAGCTTGGAAAGCATATTTGGGGTCCAAAAAATGTCCTATGAGGTTTCTAAATAAAACTATTTTCGGAAAACATCTTATAAAGTTAGAACGCGAAGCATGGGATACAAGTTTGTGTTCCAAAAGAGCACTTTAATGTGTAGTTTATAAAAGCTTGGAAAGCATATTTGGGGTCCAAAAAATGTCCTATGAGGTTTCTAAACAAAACTATTTTCGCAAAACATCTTATAAAGATAGAACGCGAAGCATAGGATACAAGTTTGTGTTCCAAAAGAGCACATTAATGTGTACCTTATAACAGCTTAGAAAGCATATTTGGGGTCCAAAAAATGTCCTATGAGGTTTCTAAACAAAACTATTTTCGCAAAACTTCTTATAAAGATAGTACGCGAAGCATGGGATACAAGTTTGTGCTCCAAAAGTGCACTTTAATGTGTACTTTATAAAAGCTTGGAAAGCATATTTGGGGTCAAAAAAATGTCCTATGAGGTTTCTAAACAAAACTATTTTCGCAAAACTTCTTATAAAGATAGTACGCGAAGCATGGGATACAAGTTTATGTTCCAAAACAGCACTTGAATGTGTAGTTTATAAAAGCTTGGAAAGCATATTTGGGGTCCAAAAAATGTCCTATGAGGTTTCTAAATAAAACTATTTTCGGAAAACATCTTATAAAGTTAGAACGCGAAGCATGGGATACAAGTTTGTGTTCCAAAATAGCACTTTAATGTGTACCTTATAAAAGCTTAGAAAGTATATTTTGGGTCCAAAAAATGTCCTATGAGGTTTCTATGCAAAACTATTTTCGCAAAACTTCTTATAAAGATAGAACGCGAAGCATAGGATACAAGTTTGTGTTCCAAAAGAGCACTTTAATGTACAAGTTTGCGTTCCAAAAGAGCACTTTAATGTGTACCTTATAAAAGCTTAGAAAGCATATTTGGGGTCCAAAAAATTTCCTATGAGGTTTCTGAACAAAACTATTTTCGCAAAACTTCTTATAAAGAAAGAACGCGAAGCATGGGATACAAAGAACGCGAAGCATGGGATACAAGTTTGTGTTCCAAAAAAGCACTTTAATGTGTACCTTATAAAAGCTTAGAAAGCATATTTGGGGTCCAAAAAGTGTCCTATGAGGTTTCTAAACAAAACTATTTTCGCAAAACTTCTTATAAAGATAGTACGCGAAGCATGGGATACAAGTTTATGTTCCAAAAGTGCACTTTAATTTGTACTTTATAAAAGCTTGGAAAGCATATTTGGGGTCCAAAAAATGTCCTATGAGGTTTCTAAACAAAACTATTTTCGCAAAACTTCTTATAAAGATAGTACGCGAAGCATGGGATACAAGTTTGTGTTCCAAAAGAGCACTTTAATGTGTAGTTTATAAAAGCTTGGAAAGCATATTTGGGGTCCAAAAAATGTCCTATGAGGTTTCTAAACAAAACTATTTTCGCAAAACATCTTATAAAGATAGAACGCGAAGCATAGGATACAAGTTTGTGTTCCAAAAGAGCACATTAATGTGTACCTTATAACAGCTTAGAAAGCATATTTGGGGTCCAAAAAATGTCCTATGAGGTTTCTAAACAAAACTATTATCGCAAAACTTCTTATAATGATAGAACGCGTAGCATGGGATACAAGTTTGTGTTCCAAAAGAACACTTTAATGTGTACCTTATAAAAGCTTAGGAAGCATATTTGGGGTCTCAAAATTGTCCTATGAGGTTTCTAAACAAAACTATTTTCGCAAAACTTCTTATAAAGATAGTACGCGAAGCATGGGATACAAGTTTGTTGATATGATCCGACCAGCCTTTTGATGAACTGAATCGATCACAAACCAAGATCTTCACTCCAAGGTGGTAATTGGGATAATCCTTGACTCTTCAAACTCGTGCAACACCAAAATTGGGCTTGATCCCAACTCCTGAGTTGTCTTAAAACGAATTGGTTAAGTAAGGCGGTGGAATCGTCGATTGGACTTGGTGTAGCACCAACAAAGGGCTTGATCCCTTCACCTGTACTATCTTAAAACCTTGCCTTCTTCTTCGATTAGCGATGGCCACACAACACTATGGACTGTGCTTGATAAACCGGTGATCGATTGGATATGACGCACCAATTGATCGAAAAGTTCACAAAGGAACAACAAGAGAAAACTCTCAAAATGATAAAAAATCGATTGATTATTTTGTGACATATGAGTTCACTTTATAGGAAAATAAATCTAAGAGTTTGTGCAGAGAATTAAAGTGCTTGGAAACTCAACAAAGACTAAAAATAATAAATAAGTTTGAATGACTTCTCAGATCCTTGGAATAACTCTTCAAATCCATGCAGTCTTGAATTCCCTTCCTTGTCCCGTTTTTATAAGGTTTGTGAGAAACCTTATAAGAGATGATTTTATAAGGGACCTTATAAAAGACGATTTTTTTTAAGGGACCTTATAAAAGATGATTTTATAAGGGACCTTATAAAAGCTCTGATTCATATCCTCCCTTGGTTTGTATCAGGGATGCAAATTCTCTTGCCCATTCTTTCTTCCTGGCCTGGACGAATTTGATTGATGCCAAAACTGCCATGATAGATTTTGCTCTGCAATCGGCTCATCTTGAGGTAAACTGGTTTCTTGTGCCGATCTGGTGCAACTTTGTACTTCTTGATGCTTCTAGCTTGTGGGCTTATCTGTGGCTGAAAGAAATGTCCTTTGTGGTTTGAGAATAGGTCGCCATTATCAGGTTCCTTCCACAGCTCCAAAGCTAGCATAGCCGGGAAACTTTGGTCGCCTTGGTCAAGAAAATCATTGCTTTGACTAACTCCTATTCCAGCACGATCCATGGGTATTATGACATGCTCCAAATGATCCTCATAGGTTTGTGGTTGAGTGAAAAGGACTCCATTCTTCAGTTCCTCCTCCGGTTCAGCTGGTTCTTGCCTTAGCTCATGGTTGGTCCGTCCCGGGTTCCATCGTCCATCGTCCATGCTGGTCGAGATCGCATCATTCCCCCTCTCTTGAAAAGGATTTGTCCTCAAATCTGGACCTCCTACAACAAGAAGAAACAGATTAGACACAAAGTAAAATACCAAGCAATCAATCATGTAAAAACGAATGAAGTGAAGCTTTGGAATGGAACTTCCTTGTGCTATTGAATTCGTTTTCCTCAAATACTTCCAGTTCAGAACTCCTGATTGACAAATCAATTTGCGGCTCTTTTTGCTTGCTGTCTCTTGAATTTGATCTTGGATCAAATTCTTCTTCCCTGGTCCACATGCATGTTGTTGGGCAGCAACTCCGAACTTCATTTCGTTAGAAACAGATTCGTGAACCTGTTTTTCTTGTGCTTTCACAGAGACTAAAGAAACCACATCATATTTGCAAAACACAAAATTATGAAGTTTTTGCCTTCTAAGATCATTCAAAACAGAATTACAACAAACAAGCTTCAAAAACCATTTATAATCTTCAATGACTTCTTCAGAAACCAGTATGTGATTGGAAATCCAAAAATTCGAAATTGATCTCAAATCCAGCAAAGGTTTATCAGAACAGGAAATGATTTCGGAGAACTTGGAAAAGCTATTGAAGACATGATCTTTCAAATGCGGCTCACAGATGAGTGTTTCAGAAATTGTATTCAAATTGAAAACAAATTCAGAAAATGCAGAAACACAAAATTCTTTATCTAGAACAAGGCCAAATCGTTTTTGCAACACAAACACATCCAGCTTTGTTTTATGCAAATCCAATTTCTTACAGTGTTTTGGGAAGTCATAGGACAATGACCTAGGATCAGGTTTTGGCTCCAAACCATTTGGCTGATTCATCCATGCTCCAGAAACAGAATCCTTCACTTGCTTAACCTGGCCTTTCACCAACACTAGAAGAACCACATCAAGTGTGCAAAAGATATACACAAACAATTTCTTTGGAGCGAGGATGTCTAGAAAAAGACTCAGATTCCTGGGATCATCATCTAAAGCATTTTCATAGACCAGTTTGGCATGATGATACACATTGACACATAAATCTCTTTTTGAACACAAAACAAACAAAGAAGTTTCAATGCAAGCAAACTGATTGAATTGTGCCCACTTAGAAACCTTTTCAGCATTTTCAAACATCAAGATTCTGCTAGTCCTAAGCAGCTCACGCAGTTTCCTAAACCAAAGCTCATTCAGAGAACAATCAGATGCACACATTTCCTGAAATGATCTATATTCAGACAAGGCTTTTTCAGAAAACAAGAACACTTGCTTCAGCTTAGAAAATCTTTTATCAAAAACGTTTTTTCTTCCAAGTAAAACTTGTCTCTCCAAGTTTTTGAAACCACAAATCTTCACAGCAAAAGATTTCACAGGTTTTGCCAAAAGGCTTCAAATCAAAAATAGTATTACCCCCTTTTTCAAACCAAAAACTGTTTTGCAAAAGAAACTTATCATGCTCAAACTTCTGAAAAGATTGAATTTCATTTTGTAAAACAAGTTTTGCATTGCCAAAGTCCTTTAAGTTTTCAAACCCAAATTGTTCCTGAAAAGTTTTAAACTTAGGAAAATGTTCAGCAAATGAAAACTCTCTTTTTGCTCTAAATGGCTGAAATGTTTTCTCACTCAAAGAATTTTCGATAGGACTATCAAGACCACGAAATTCATTTAACAAAACACAATTTGGCATAGAGTATGTCCCATGTTCAAGTGTTTCAAAAGGCTGAAGCATTTGATCAAAAATAATTCCAGAAACACAAAGCTCTTTAACATTTTCACATCCAAATTGCTTTTCTTTTTGATTAGAAACAAGCAAAAACAAATCAGACTTTGCCCTAACCAATTCAAACTCCTTACAGTGCTTTTGAAAGTCATAAGAAAATGACTTAAGGATGGTTTTTGGTACAGGATTAGGCGTCAGCTCTCTCCTTTGTGATTCTTCTTGTGAGACTTCTTCATGTTCCTGCAAAAGAGAAGACACTCTACTCGGTTGCACTGGTTTTAAACATGTAAGTTCTGAATAAGTCTCCTTATTTTCAGACACAAAATCAGATTGAGAAGAGGAAAGAGAACACTTAGCCTGTTCTGGATCACTAGCACGAGTCATTGGTCCTTCGAGTTCAAGTCCACCAACTTCTTTCTCAAGTCCACCAGCTTCTTTCTCAAGTCCAGCAGCAGCATCCCCATGCATCACAGGCACGTCTTTTTCAAGGGATTTCCTGCTATGACACATGAAAATTTCATTAGAACAAATTTCTGAATCTGAAGTTTCGATCATACCTTTGCACATCAGAATAGACTGTTCTGCTTCTGGCTTTTGGATAGCTGGTTTCTCCTTTGAGCAATTCATCTCTGAATTTGTTGTCTCAGCAACTGATGATGAACGTGTGTTGCTCTTCTTTTGGCTATTCATCACAGCAACATTAACAGCTTTCACCTCCTGCCTTGCTAAATCATCATATCGCTTTTGTCTACTCTTCTGGTTCTGAAACTGGCTTTGCTGAAGGCCACCATGGTTGTAAACATGCTCCGCTTCATCTCTGACTAGTTTAGACGGTGCTCTGCTCTCCTTTACATGTTTCCTTGGTCGTGAGTTATCCTGCACAGAATCAAACTCATCAAAAGCAAAGTACTTTTCTCTTTTGGAAATCTGTTTTTTATCACCCAACAAAGTTTTAGATGGTGATCTAAAAACGTGTTGCTGTGGAATCTGCTCATGGATACTTCTCCTTTTAAGGCCAAACATCTTGTTCCTGCAAGCACTTGAGTCTTCTTCTCTTTCAACTCGTAGAGGTCTGCTGGCTCTATTGGCATTTTGATTCCTGCGATTGGATTGCCTTGGTTGTCCTTTTTGTTGATCCTTTTGGATCCGATCAAGTCTCACATTCACAGCCTCTAAACCTGCGTTTAGCACACGATTAAACTCTCCAGTTAGTGCTTGTATCTGAATAGCAGACAACCCAGCAGATTGTGCACTCTGTTCGTCTCCCATGATTTCCTGCAAACACTTAACAAACAGATTAAGAAAATCCTCACAGTGTTTCTCTCAGGTGTTTCTCTCAATTCCTTTTGGTGGCAAGTGTTCCTCTTCGCGGTTCCAATGAAACTAATCAGCCGCAAGGTGTGCAATCCTTGATCACCGTTTCTTTTAGAACAGATAGGAAGTTGAAAGATTTTTTTCGGAAAATCGCCTTAACCAATCTCAAACCCGATTTCTCCTGGGTTTGCAGCCGATTTCTCCTGGCTGGATTCTTTCTTTCTTTTTTTTTTTTTTTGATTCTTTTTTTTTTTGTATTAGATTGGCCCGATCTTCCTATTTATAGATAGATAGAGAAGAAAGTGTTTAAGAAGATGAAAAGATAGAAGATGATCGAATAGATAATACCGAGCTTGGAATGGTGCTCTGATACCAACTTGATATGATCCGACCAGCCTTTTGATGAACTGAATCGATCACAAACCAAGATCTTCACTCCAAGGTGGTAATTGGGATAATCCTTGACTCTTCAAACTCGTGCAACACCAAAATTGGGCTTGATCCCAACTCCTGAGTTGTCTTAAAACGAATTGGTTAAGTAAGGCGGTGGAATCGTCGATTGGACTTGGTGTAGCACCAACAAAGGGCTTGATCCCTTCACCTGTACTATCTTAAAACCTTGCCTTCTTCTTCGATTAGCGAATGGCCACACAAACACTATGGACTGTGCTTGATAAACCGGGTGATCGATTGGATATGACGCACCAATTGATCGAAAAGTTCACAAAGGAACAACAAGAGAAAACTCTCAAAATGATAAAAAATTCGATTGATTATTTTGTGACATATGAGTTCACTTTATAGGAAAATAAATCTAAGAGTTTGTGCAGAGAATTAAAGTGCTTGGAAACTCAAACAAAGACTAAAAATAATAAATAAGTTTGAATGACTTCTCAGATCCTTGGAATAACTCTTCAAATCCATGCAGTCTTGAATTCCCTTCCTTGTCCCGTTTTTATAAGGTTTGTGAGAAACCTTATAAGAGATGATTTTATAAGGGACCTTATAAAAGACGATTTTTTTTAGGGACCTTATAAAAGATGATTTTATAAGGGACCTTATAAAAGCTCTGATTCATATCCTCCCTTGGTTTGTATCAGGGATGCAAATTCTCTTGCCCATTCTTTCTTCCTGGCCTGGACGAATTTGATTGATGCCAAAACTGCCATGATAGATTTTGCTCTGCAATCGGCTCATCTTGAGGTAAACTGGTTTCTTGTGCCGATCTGGTGCAACTTTGTACTTCTTGATGCTTCTAGCTTGTGGGCTTATCTGTGGCTGAAGAAATGTCCTTTGTGTTTGAGAATGGTCGCCATTATCAGTTCCTTCCACAGCTCCAAAGCTAGCATAGCCGGGAAACTTTGGTCGCCTTGGTCAAGAAAATCATTGCTTTGACTAACTCCTATTCCAGCACGATCCATGGGTATTATGACATGCTCCAAATGATCCTCATAGGTTTGTGGTTGAGTGAAAAGGACTCCATTCTTCAGTTCCTCCTCCGGTTCAGCTGGTTCTTGCCTTAGCTCATGGTTGGTCCGTCCCGGGTTCCATCGTCCATCGTCCATGCTGGTCGAGATCGCATCATTTGTGTTCCAAAAGAGCACTTTAATGTGTAGTTTATAAAAGCTTGGAAAGCATATTTGGGGTCCAAAAAATGTCCTATGAGGTTTCTAAACAAAACTATTTTCGCAAAACATCTTATAAAGATAGAACGCGAAGCATAGGATACAAGTTTGTGTTCCAAAAGAGCACATTAATGTGTACCTTATAACAGCTTAGAAAGCATATTTGGGGTCCAAAAAGTGTCCTATGAGGTTTCTAAACAAAACTATTTTCGCAAAACATCTTATAAAGATAGTACGCGAAGCATGGGATACAAGTTTATGTTCCAAAAGTGCACTTTAATTTGTACTTTATAAAAGCTTGGAAAGCATATTTGGGGTCCAAAAAATGTCCTATGAGGTTTCTAAACAAAACTATTTTCGCAAAACTTCTTATAAAGATAGTACGCGAAGCATGGGATACAAGTTTGTGTTCCAAAAGAGCACTTCAATGTGTAGTTTATAAAAGCTTGGAAAGCATATTTGGGGTCCAAAAAATGTCCTATGAGGTTTCTAAATAAAACTATTTTCGGAAAATCTTATAAATTAGAACGCGAAGCATGGGATACAAGTTGTGTTCCAAAAGAGCACTTTAATGTGTAGTTTATAAAAGCTTAGAAAGCATATTTGGGGTCCAAAAAATGTCCTATGAGGTTTCTAAACAAAACTATTTTCGCAAAACATCTTATAAAGATAGAACGCGAAGCATAGGATACAAGTTTGTGTTCCAAAAGAGCACATTAATGTGTACCTTATAACAGCTTAGAAAGCATATTTGGGGTCCAAAAAATGTCCTATGAGGTTTCTAAACAAAACTATTATCGCAAAACTTCTTATAATGATAGAACGCGTAGCATGGGATACAAGTTTGTGTTCCAAAAGAGCACTTTAATGTGTACCTTATAAAAGCTTAGGAAGCATATTTGGGGTCTCAAAAATGTCCTATGAGGTTTCTAAACAAATCTATTTACGCAAAACTTCATATAAAGATAGAACTCGTAGCATGGGATACAAGTTTGTGTCCAAAAGAGCACTTTAACGTGTACCTAATAAAAGCTTGGAAAGCATATTTGGGGACCAAAAAATGTCCTATGAGTTTTTTAAACAAAACTATTTTCGCAAAAGATCTTATAAAGTTAGAACGCGAAGCATGGGATACAAGTTTGTGTTCCAAAATAGCACTTTAATGTGTACCTTATAAAAGCTTAGAAAGTATATTTTGGGTCCAAAAAATGTCCTATGAGGTTTCTATGCAAAAATATTTTCGCAAAACTTCTTATAAAGATAGAACGCGAAGCATAGGATACAAGTTTGTGTTCCAAAAGAGCACTTTAATGTACAAGTTTGCGTTCCAAAAGAGCACTTTAATGTGTACCTTATAAAAGCTTAGAAAGCATATTTGGGGTACAAAACATTTCCTATGAGGTTTCTGAACAAAACTATTTTCGCAAAACTTCTTATAAAGAAAGAACGCGAAGCATGGGATACAAAGAACGCGAAGCATGGGATACAAGTTTGTGTTCCAAAAGAGCACTTTAATGTGTACCTTATAAAAGCTTAGAAAGCATATTTGGGGTCCAAAAAGTGTCCTATGAGGTTTCTAAACAAAACTATTTTCGCAAAACTTCTTATAAAGATAGTACGCGAAGCATGGGATACAAGTTTGTGTTCCAAAAGTGCACTTTAATGTGTACTTTATAAAAGCTTGGAAAGCATATTTGGGGTCAAAAAAATGTCCTCTGAGGTTTCTAAACAAAACTATTTTCCCAAAACTTCTTATAAAGATAGTACGCGAAGCATGGGATACAAGTTTATGTTCCAAAACAGCACTTGAATGTGTAGTTTATAAAACCTTGGAAAGCATATTTGGGGTCCAAAAAATGTCCTATGAGGTTTCTAAATAAAACTATTTTCGGAAAACATCTTATAAAGTTTGAACGCGAAGCATGGGATACAAGTTTGTGTTCCAAAATAGCACTTTAATGTGTACCTTATAAAAGCTTAGAAAGTATATTTTGGGTCCAAAAAATGTCCTATGAGGTTTCTATGCAAAACTATTTTCGCAAAACTTCTTATAAAGATAGAACGCGAAGCATAGGATACAAGTTTGTGTTCCAAAAGAGCACTTTAATGTACAAGTTTGCGTTCCAAAAGAGCACTTTAATGTGTACCTTATAAAAGCTTAGAAAGCATATTTGGGGTCCAAAAAATTTCCTATGAGGTTCTGAACAAAACTATTTTCGCAAAACTTCTTATAAAGAAAGAACGCGAAGCATGGGATACAAAGAACGCGAAGCATGGGATACAAGTTTGTGTTCCAAAAAAGCACTTTAATGTGTACCTTATAAAAGCTTAGAAAGCATATTTGGGGTCCAAAAAGTGTCCTATGAGGTTTCTAAACAAAACTATTTTCGCAAAACTTCTTATAAAGATAGTACGCGAAGCATGGGATACAAGTTTATGTTCCAAAAGTGCACTTTAATTTGTACTTTATAAAAGCTTGGAAAGCATATTTGGGGTCCAAAAAATGTCCTATGAGGTTTCTAAACAAAACTATTTTCGCAAAACTTCTTATAAAGATAGTACGCGAAGCATGGGATACAAGTTTGTGTTCCAAAAGAGCACTTTAATGTGTAGTTTATAAAAGCTTGGAAAGCATATTTGGGGTCCAAAAAATGTCCTATGAGGTTTCTAAACAAAACTATTTTCGCAAAACATCTTATAAAGATAGAACGCGAAGCATAGGATACAAGTTTTTGTTCCAAAAGAGCACATTAATGTGTACCTTATAACAGCTTAGAAAGCATATTTGGGGTCCAAAAAATGTCCTATGAGGTTTCTAAACAAAACTATTATCGCAAAACTTCTTATAATGATAGAACGCGTAGCATGGGATACAAGTTTGTGTTCCAAAAGAACACTTTAATGTGTACCTTATAAAAGCTTAGGAAGCATATTTGGGGTCTCAAAATTGTCCTATGAGGTTTCTAAACAAAACTATTTTCGCAAAACTTCTTATAAAGATAGTACGCGAAGCATGGGATACAAGTTTGTGTTCCAAAAGAGCACTTTAATGTGTAGTTTATAAAAGCTTGGAAAGCATATTTGGGGTCCAAAAAATGTCCTATGAGGTTTCTAAACAAAACTATTTTCGCAAAACATCTTATAAAGATAGAACGCGAAGCATAGGATACAAGTTTGTGTTCCAAAAGAGCACATTAATGTGTACCTTATAACAGCTTAGAAAGCATATTTGGGGTCCAAAAAGTGTCCTATGAGGTTTCTAAACAAAACTACTTTCGCAAAACTTCTTATAAAGATAGTACGCGAAGCATGGGATACAAGTTTATGTTCCAAAAGTGCACTTTAATTTGTACTTTATAAAAGCTTGGAAAGCATATTTGGGGTCCAAAAAATGTCCTATGAGGTTTCTAAACAAAACTATTTTCGTAAAACTTCTTATAAAGATAGTACGCGAAGCATGGGATACAAGTTTGTGTTCCAAAAGAGCACTTCAATGTGTAGTTTATAAAAGCTTGGAAAGCATATTTGGGGTCCAAAAAATGTCCTATGAGGTTTCTAAATAAAACTATTTTCGGAAAACATCTTATAAAGTTAGAACGCGAAGCATGGGATACAAGTTTGTGTTCCAAAAGAGCACTTTAATGTGTAGTTTATAAAAGCTTGGAAAGCATATTTGGGGTCCAAAAAATGTCCTATGAGGTTTCTAAACAAAACTATTTTCGCAAAACATCTTATAAAGATAGAACGCGAAGCATAGGATACAAGTTTGTGTTCCAAAAGAGCACATTAATGTGTACCTTATAACAGCTTAGAAAGCATATTTGGGGTCCAAAAAATGTCCTATGAGGTTTCTAAACAAAACTATTATCGCAAAACTTCTTATAATGATAGAACGCGTAGCATGGGATACAAGTTTGTGTTCCAAAAGAGCACTTTAATGTGTACCTTATAAAAGCTTAGGAAGCATATTTGGGGTCTCAAAAATGTCCTATGAGGTTTCTAAACAAATCTATTTACGCAAAACTTCATATAAAGATAGAACTCGTAGCATGGGATACAAGTTTGTGTCCAAAAGAGCACTTTAACGTGTACCTAATAAAAGCTTGGAAAGCATATTTGGGGACCAAAAAATGTCCTATGAGTTTTTTAAACAAAACTATTTTTGCAAAAGATCTTATAAAGTTAGAACGCGAAGCATGGGATACAAGTTGTGTTCCAAATAGCACTTTAATGTGTACCTTATAAAAGCTTAGAAAGTATATTTTGGGTCCAAAAAATGTCCTATGAGGTTTCTATGCAAAAATATTTTCGCAAAACTTCTTATAAAGATAGAACGCGAAGCATAGGATACAAGTTTGTGTTCCAAAAGAGCACTTTAATGTACAAGTTTGCGTTCCAAAAGAGCACTTTAATGTGTACCTTATAAAAGCTTAGAAAGCATATTTGGGGTACAAAACATTTCCTATGAGGTTTCTGAACAAAACTATTTTCGCAAAACTTCTTATAAAGAAAGAACGCGAAGCATGGGATACAAAGAACGCGAAGCATGGGATACAAGTTTGTGTTCCAAAAAAGCACTTTAATGTGTACCTTATAAAAGCTTAGAAAGCATATTTGGGTCCAAAAGTGTCCTATGAGGTTTCTAAACAAAACTATTTTCGCAAAACTTCTTATAAAGATAGTACGCGAAGCATGGGATACAAGTTTGTGTTCCAAAAGTGCACTTTAATGTGTACTTTATAAAAGCTTGGAAAGCATATTTGGGGTCAAAAAATGTCCTCTGAGGTTTTAAACAAAACTATTTTCCCAAACTTCTTATAAAGATAGTACGCGAAGCATGGGATACAAGTTTGTGTTCCAAAAGAGCACTTCAATGTGTAGTTTATAAAAGCTTGGAAAGCATATTTGGGGTCCAAAAAATGTCCTATGAGGTTTCTAAATAAAACTATTTTCGGAAAACATCTTATAAAGTTAGAACGCGAAGCATGGGATACAAGTTTGTGTTCCAAAAGAGCACTTAATGTTAGTTTTATAAAAGCTTGGAAAGCATATTTGGGGTCCAAAAAATGTCCTATGAGGTTTCTAAACAAAACTATTTTCGCAAAACATCTTATAAAGATAGAACGCGATGCATAGGATACAAGTTTGTGTTCCAAAAGAGCACATTAATGTGTACCTTATAACAGCTTAGAAAGCATATTTGGGGTCCAAAAAATGTCCTATGAGGTTTCTAAACAAAACTATTTTCGCAAAACTTCTTACAAAGATAGTACGCGAAGCATGGGATACAAGTTTGTGCTCCAAAAGTGCACTTTAATGTGTACTTTATAAAAGCTTGGAAAGCATATTTGGGGTCAAAAAATGTCCTATGAGGTTTCTAAACAAAACTATTTTCGCAAAACTTCTTATAAAGATAGTACGCGAAGCATGGGATACAAGTTTATGTTCCAAAACAGCACTTGAATGTGTAGTTTATAAAAGCTTGGAAAGCATATTTGGGTCCAAAAAATGTCCTATGAGGTTTCTAAATAAAACTATTTTCGGAAAACATCTTATAAAGTTAGAACGCGAAGCATGGGATACAAGTTTGTGTTCCAAAATAGCACTTTAATGTGTACCTTATAAAAGCTTAGAAAGTATATTTTGGGTCCAAAAAATGTCCTATGAGGTTTCTATGCAAAACTATTTTCGCAAAACTTCTTATAAAGATAGAACGCGAAGCATAGGATACAAGTTTGTGTTCCAAAAGAGCACTTTAATGTACAAGTTTGCGTTCCAAAAGAGCATTTTAATGTGTAGCTTATAAAAGCTTAGAAAGCATATTTGGGGTCCAAAAAATTTCCTATGAGGTTTCTGAACAAAACTATTTTCGCAAAACTTCTTATAAAGAAAGAACGCGAAGCATGGGATACAA
Source organism: Isatis tinctoria (assembly GCA_010577795.1). Classification (NCBI taxonomy): domain Eukaryota; kingdom Viridiplantae; phylum Streptophyta; class Magnoliopsida; order Brassicales; family Brassicaceae; genus Isatis; species Isatis tinctoria. The sequence continues at coordinate 843 of VHIU01000079.1, read as the reverse complement.
AGAACGCGAAGCATGGGATACAAGTTTGTGTTCCAAAAAAGCACTTTAATGTGTACCTTATAAAAGCTTAGAAAGCATATTTGGGGTCCAAAAAATGTCCTATGAGGTTTCTAAACAAAACTATTTTCGCAAAACTTCTTATAAAGATAGTACGCGAAGCATGGGATACAAGTTTATGTTCCAAAAGTGCACTTTAATTTGTACTTTATAAGCTTGGAAAGCATATTGGGGTCCAAAAAATGTCCTATGAGGTTTCTAAACAAAATTATTTTCGCAAAACTTCTTATAAAGATAGTACGCGAAGCATGAGATACAAGTTTGTGTTCCAAAAGAGCACTTTAATGTGTAGTTTATAAAAGCTTGGAAAGCATATTTGGGGTCCAAAAAATGTCCTATGAGGTTTCTAAACAAAACTATTTTCGCAAAACATCTTATAAAGATAGAACGCGAAGCATAGGATACAAGTTTGTGTTCCAAAAGAGCACATTAATGTGTACCTTATAACAGCTTAGAAAGCATATTTGGGGTCCAAAAAATGTCCTATGAGGTTTCTAAACAAAACTATTATCGCAAAACCTCTTATAATGATAGAACGCGTAGCATGAGATACAAGTTTGTGTTCCAAAAGAATACTTTAATGTGTACCTTATAAAAGCTTAGGAAGCATATTTGGGGTCTCAAAAATGTCCTATGAGGTTTCTAAACAAATCTATTTACGCAAAACTTCTTATAAAGATAGAACTCGTAGCATGGGATACAAGTTTGTGTCCAAAAGAGCACTTTAACGTGTACCTAATAAAAGCTTGGAAAGCATATTTGGGGACCAAAAATGTCCTATGAGTT